>WSYH01000956.1:0-150223 GCA_036426205.1 Ascaphus truei | reverse complement strand
CTGCTCCGTTTGTGCTGGTGCGCTTTTGGTCTCCTTTTTCCCTGTATCCACTAATCTAGGAAGGTTCAAGCGTAATACTTCATAATACTGCTTAACTTTATCTGGTTCTGTTATTATACATTATAGATTAGACCCCCCCCCCCTGCTTGTAGGTACTCTAAAACGGCTCTTAATTATACTGGGAATTCTAACCTTCACGTTACCCACTAGTTTATGGGGATTTCGAAGCATAACAATGTTTATCCTTATCTAGGTTCGTTAAGATGATAATCATCACAGTCTTTTGTTTTTTGGCATGGTTATTTACATCGGATTTTCTTTTTTGTCTGTTGCAGCAGGTTTTGCACAGACTTAGGAATTCTGGGTCTCTCTTTTCTTTCCTCTATATGGCGTGGTTCACCTGCCTACTTCTTTCCACATGGGTCTGACGAGTGGTTGTCTGCATCCTTCCAGGTTCATGGATTCTGATAGTTTCAACCCCAGTCTTTCTAAGAAGTCCGCTCCCTCTTTTGGATCCCTCATGTGAGCTTGGGTTCCATTTCTGGTGGCCATAAGATGGAATGGAAATCCCCACTTATAGCGTATTTCATTGTCTCTCAAAATTTTAGTAATATGTTTCAGGGCCATCCTTTTCATCAGTGTTGATGGTGCAAGGTCGTTTTACACATCTATCAAAACGTCTCCCCATTTAAGTCCTTCTTTTTTCCGTGCCAGGGCTAGGATCGCTTCTTTAGATTTAAAATAATGAAACCTCACCACTACGTCTCTTGCTCTGTCTCCGGCTTGTGGTCTCGGTCTAACCGCTCTATGAGCTCTATCAAGGTTCAGTGCTGATGTGGGCCTCTTGGTAATAGCCACTCAGTCGTTGCTTTTTCTAGATCTGTGACCGTCTCCGGTATGTTTTTGAACCTGAGGTTATTTCTTCTTTCCCTGTTTTCTTGATCCTCCTGTTTTTCCTCCAGTTCAGGCATTTTGGATCTTAGGGCCAGGATCTCTGTGTCCATAGTCGTCTGATTATTAATTACTTCATCCACTTTATGTTCGAATGTGTCTGTGCGCTCTCCTATGGAGCTGACCTCTGACCTGATATCTTTAAGTGCAATTTGCAGTTCTTGGTGGAGCAGGGTCTTTAAGTTTGCGTGTAGGTTCTCAATGTCTTTTTTAGTTGATAATTGTGAGCATATCTCATGCTCAGATTCTGCGTCTGACTGTGCGGGAGATGTCGCCCTACTTTCTGACCAGCCCGATTTGTTTCTCTGCCTTATCTTAAAGAAATCCTGCTGAGTCAGCTTTTTCAGAGCCATCTTGAAGAATTCCAGATCTAACTCCTCTGATCTATGCCTTATCTGTTTTTCTTATATTGTTAAAATCTTTTGTAGAGCCGTCGCCTCATGGAGTCTGCTTCAGGCGGTCATTGTGGACTATGTCACGTGTGCACCTCTGGGCTTCTCTGCCCTATGGCAGTATGTTTCCTGCAGCAGCTCAGAGCACGATGGTTGCCCCTCATCTCCTGCTTTTGGCTTTATTTTTAATGGTGCAAGTCCCCTTTACTGGGGATGTGTTTTTCACTGTTTGTCACTGGTCGTATGTGTAGATTCAGGGCACCACTGAAGTTGAAACCCCCCAGAGTAATAAGACTTGCTTGACCGTGAAGCCTTCAGAACCTCCCTCCTTACAGAACGAGGGGAGCATGTGCCTTTAACTAGTGGCTGCTCGCTCCACTTCTGCCCCCCCTCCTCCAGTGCAGATTCTGTTAGCCGGTCTGCCTCTCCAGGTCTCGCGCATCCCAGCCGCAAGCAGCGATGAGGTAGGGCTGTGATCCCTGGCAGCGCACACGCTCTGATGGCCGCCCCTCCTCTCTCCGCCCCCGAGCTGCCGGCATCCCTCCTGTTGCAGCCTCTCGCTCCCGCCACTCACCTGCACACAGGGACTCTGTTCAGTTACCCCCAACTCAGTGGAGGTCTTGATCGCCTTGCTTTAGTGGGAGAAAGGCTCCGGCTGCACTCCGCAGCGTACCTGGACAAAATGGCTTCCACGACCTGCCTCCCATTCACTCCTTCTCCTCACAGGTCAGCTACCCAATCCAGGCAAGTCCCAGCAGGCTGGATAGAGAGACCGCAGATGGTCCTTGTCGTCTGCGTTGGACCGCAAGCAGCCGTGTAAAGCTGGGAAAGAGGGCGCCGATAGGATGTAGAGATCAGTGAGCGACCGCGTGGGCCCACATATATACACAGCCTATGGGGTTTTTTAAGCCCGCTTGGCAGCCATTTTAGCAATATGGCAGTGCTTGCAGGGGTCCAGGTTTAATGCTTGTGGGCTTCAGTCTGTCTTATTTGGCGATAAAGCAGACCCCACTGTGCATTGGGAGTGTTTTCCCCCAGCTAATTCTACCTTTGCAGTGGTATATATTTATTTTTATGCTCTTTAATCTCGCTTTTCCTGAATCTCTGGGACAGAGCTCTCCTGCCACATGTCCTCTCTGCCTGGTGTCTTGGCCACCCCCCCCCCATTATTTTTTTTAATGATGGTGATGGATATTGCACAATCCCTTACTATTATTCTCATCTGTAACATGCAATTCCTCCTACTATTTGTTTCTGCTGCATTCATACTTTACATGGCCTCTTCCTCTGATATTGCTGTTTTGAAGTCTTGTTACTAAGCCTACCCTCCTCAATTCTTTATTCTAGTTTATTTGTTAAATGTTTTCTTTGGAAAAAAAAATTGTTCTTTAATTTTTCAAAAAACTAAGTTTAAAAAAATATATAGTTAAATAGTTTTATAAACGTTTTTTACATTTTTATTGTTGACTACTGTAATCATGTTTTTCTACTTCAAGGTTGTGTTAATTGCCTTTTCTTCAAATTAATCAGTAATATTTCAAATTGCATTTACATTAATTACGTTCATCAATCATAGACATATTTAATCATTCTAAAAGTTCTTGTTAAATTAATCATGTTTTTCTAGTCGCTGGTTGGTAGATGTACTAAAGTAGTGGACGGTTGTGTAATAGACAGCAACAGTATTAAACAGTATTAAAATAAGAATAAATTATAGAACTATAGTTGGTACTAGTAAACTGTGGTAGAACACACTGGGGCTTATGCAGAGAGGATAGAGAAGGGAAAAAGCGCCATCCTTTGGCGAAAATACGCACCAGAGAAGCTTGTCCTGCAGAGAACATGGCGAGATTCACAAAATCCGCCACAGCAGGTTTGTTTACTTTAAAATTAGCCAAACACGTGGTGAGAACGGTAAATTCGCCATGTTCAGATAGGGTGGTATGCCAGTAGCATCGAAGCGCTGGAACGTGCCATTCTGCCCTATAATATGGCGTGTTCCAGGTCGCCAGAAATACTTGGCAATTTTGCTACCATCTGCAAAAAGAAGGTAAAGCCGTTTTCTGCATACGCCCATAAGTAACGCCAATTCTGTGGCTATTTTCCTGCCGTTTTCACATTAAATAACGTTCCTCTCTGCATAAGTCTGACAGTCAGAAAAATCTTCAAAGTCAGTATCTCAGACTCAGGGTAGAGAAACTGCAGAGGATTGGTTGACAGCTCGAACACAGAAAAAGCATTCACAGCTCACCGGCTGTTGGCAAAAATAAAAAAATGTTTATTAAACTACATGATTAAAAACAAAAGACATACTGGGGACAAAACCAAGGGGTTCTCCTCCCACGCGTTTCACGGTTTCAGTGCTTTCTCAAGGAGTATATTGGAGAGGGTACATAGATTGATTTATAAAGCCCCTCCTTTTGGCAAACACAACTGATAACAATTAGTTATAATCATCAGTTAATAATGTGTGCAAAGAAAACACCTTCCGACTGGTAATTTGTGTGACAACTTGAACAATAGTATGACATGTGTAATAAAGCATCACATATAATGATGTGCAAAACCAAACTATTATAACCACCACTGGTTTTTTTTCAGATTACCTGAACTGATGGGTGCTTGCAGGACCCCCTGAACCCGCCTAGTTCCCAAGATATTTGTAGCTTTTTTGTGTTGTTTAAGACCAAAAAAACTACTTATATATCCATGGGGTGATGCAACATCAGCTCCTGATTGCTAAAAACAAAGGCTAATGTGAAAATGCTAAAACATTTTAAACAATACTCCATACTTGTTTTATTTATTTTTTTAAAAAGTAAGAAAAGGTGACAAGCAATTTAAATGAGTCAATGCTATGAGTTCGCCTATAAATCTATATTGTTTCTATCCAGTAAACATCAAGTGAGAAAATCAAAACCACAAACAGTTTTTCTTTCAAGGACATTTAAGGCAGCGGTGCATAAAATGGGGGGAGCCCCCCAGTGGGGGAGGGGTCACGGGGTTTTTTGGGGGGGACGTTGGCACTTGCAGAGGCCCCGCACTCTTCCCCGAGGCATTAAAATTAAATGCAGGGGGATCGCGTGAGGCCTCTGCAACAAACTTACCGGCGTTCATACGTGTTGGTGTGATGCATCGCCATGGCAACGCGGCCATGCAGAGTGATGTCATATGGTGACCAAGCGAGGGGGAGCAGGCAGGGGGGCGCAGCGCCAAAAGTTTGCGCTCCCCTGTTTTCAGGGATCATTGCCTAATCTAAAAAAGGGGGCATGTGAATCAAGTCAAAATCGCTGAATATTTGGGGCAAAAATGTACACCATACAGTATGTATCAAAGCAAAAAATACTATGTTTCAGTGGAATTTTGGTTTGATACATCTAGTAATATTTTTTTCATGACTTTTGACTTGATACAGTACGTAGACCCCAATATTTGTATGGGAGGCTAAAAGGCTTTCCAAACAGAACAATTGTAAGGCCGCCACCCACGGCGCCAGCTTCGGCTCTTACCTCCGCCGCCGGGGCGCGCGGCGTCTGGTCCCGTGGCCTCTCCTCTCTCCTGACTATTCTAATTCTAATTCCGTTGGCCTATTTCCTAGTCTTTATTGATGTGCTTCAGTGGAATGGAGATGGGAGGCTGACTCAAGGTCAAAATGGGTAATACATTTTGATAGAAGGTACCATGAGTGACCTATAATAAACCGCTGAAAATATTAATAATAATTAGGGGGTTCTGCCTATATGCATGACTAATATGATGCAAATTGCATAGTAACATATTGAGTCATTTTGATTATTTTCATACATTTTTTTGTAACCGTCTTTCCATCCTGCTGTTATCTCTGGATTTGTGGTAGTATAGAAATAAAGTTATAAACCGAGAGCCTATCCAGAAAGAAGCTACTGTACTGTACTTGGATTTTTTTCATCAAGATTTTAGTCACATTACAGTGGATTGACTTGGCTATGCCTCTACAGGAACATAGTATGCATTTTTTGAAAGCTTTCTTCTTTGACATTTTGGAACATTTCCTTGTATGTAATATACTGTAGCTTGGCTCACAGTAAACATGGGAGAAAGGCAACTTTTTAAGGAAATTTGAACCTCTATTTTAAACCCTTATGGGGAAATGTTATGTAATGCTTAAATGTGTATAGGAACTGAAGGAGCTAATTGCTACCCTCATGTTTCCACATATTATATTTGTAGGGTGGCATTTGCCAAAATGTATGGCATTTTTTTATGACCTGGATGTACAAGTACTGTAGTGATTAAGTTTCATTATTTTTTTCTGCCTGGAGGCTTTTTATTTAATAAGGTTCGATGTCACCTATCACAACTTAATTCGCCCAAAACTACCATTCTAGTCAATAGCTGTTTTCAGTCGATTGGGGTCAACTGCTCTGACATTGAACAACACGCTTAGTAACAGCTTGACCTCTAATGCACTGTAAAACAATGCTCAGCCTATAGTATTGAAAAACAAGAATATAACATAAAGTGGCACCTATAACATTTCCTTGCCTAGCAATGAAAACATCAGATGTATTACATTTACCACTACAACAATTAAAAAAAAAAGGCAAAATCTGTTTTGGTATTTACCGTATGTTGACAATTGTAAGTCCTCCCAATTTGTGCATCATTTACCTTTATGAGTACAAGAAAATGGGTGTAAAATAAAACTTCAGATGCAGCCAAATCTACACAAAGGCTCTATAATGAACAACTCGACTCAGTGTTACTGCCTGCTTGGCAGCACAGGTCTAATAACCAGATGGTGGCTCATACATTTCTTGTGTCAGTTGACCGGCTGCCAACACATTTTTAATTTTAAATTTTTTATCCCCCAAGCAATTTCAACATGGGTTTCCTGGAATAGTCTTTGATTCTATGTTAAATAAAGATGATTTATAATATTGCTCGCCACAAAATGTATATATTTGCACCTTTAAAATGAAACATGCCATTGATTAATTGTCTGCCTGGACAAAAATTAAGCATTTTCTAATGGTATTTGTAAACTAGTTATTATTACAGTTATCATAATGATAATTCAGCTACGTGGTTCAAGTATTTAACTTGTTTAATCAGTGGAATTTTTAACACTCGTGTGAATTTAGCTTTTGTATATGTCCTTGTAAAAGGGAGGCTTCCCCTGTCAGATGGTGATGCAGGGCCAACCTTTTTACAGAGCCCGTGATAGCACTGCGGAAGGTAAGTCCAAAGCAGGCTAGCATAATTGGCTTCCTCAGCTGGCTCGTTAGGGTTATAAAAGCCTAAGGAGCTCACTGCAAGTGGCCCTCCGATCCAGGAAGTAACTGCACCTGGACTGCACAAGACAGGCCACTCTGCATGGCCTTTATGAACCCCTATCCCAGCAAGAAAGAAGCAGTGGGGTCCAAAGGTAAATCTGGCCTATGACTTATTTATGTGTTATCATTGGAAACCGACTTAGCTTCCCAACCACTAGCTCAGGGGTGTGCAAACTGGGGGGTGCAGTGCTTATAGAGCCCTGCACTCTTCCCCAAAGCATTTAAATTAAATGCTGGAGGATCGCGCAAGGTCTCTGTACGTTTCCTTATCTGATCTCCAGCGGCTTCTTGCGACGCGCCACCATGACAACACGGTACCAAATGACGCCGTAGGGTCACATGTTGTCACATTGCCATGGCAATGCAACGTTACGATGTCAGAAATGCCGGTGACAAGGTAAGGGGGCAGGGGGTGCGAGCAAGGGGGAGAGTAGGCAGCGGGGTGCAAACTAAAAAGTTTGCGCACCCCTGCTCTTGATAGACAAAACGCTTTTGTAGTCAGCGCTGTTTATTTTCTATCCATTTGCTGAACATAAGCGATATTTTAATTCTCAAAGTTATGACCAACAAAAGCCTCTATGATTTTCCCCTACAAACTGTCTCCTGCTTTAAAATCTCTGCATGCTTCTCCTACAGTTCTAAAAAGCTTGCAGTTTGTACATGTAAAATTGTTTGCTTGCTTTAACTAAAATAGTCAAAATTGTACCTATCCCTCATCAGTAAGTACCTTTTTAAAATAGTATATTTTTACTATAAAGTTTTAACACTATTTGGCAGGACAGTAAACAGCAGGATAAATGATCCTGTTGTCGTCATTTTAACTTTGGACTTCACGAGACCTACTGTATGTGCTGTAGCAGACCTCTAACATATACGCATAATGTACGCAAGCTGTCCTCATCCTTGCCTCAGCGCCACAGGAGGTTTTTTCAATCTCTAGTAAATATGATAAGCTGAGTCTTGGGACAGGGTTTGATTCCACTATCTGCTGGGTTCTGTCTTGATCTCTGTGCTTGTGAGTAGATCCCACAAACAAACAAATATTCTCTCTCTCATTTTTATTTACTGTATAAGCCATTCCGCCTTTTATCTTAATTTCCAAAGAAACTGAAATAGCCAAAAGATTAAAGCAGCAAAATATTCAAAATCTCATGTGTTTTGAAAATAAATCAGTTGTGTACTATTAGATAATACTTGCTGGATTTTTTTTTTGTTTTACCCCCACTATTTATGACTTTTTTTTTTTACTGAGTTTTAATGTATTAAACTTGCATTCATAATCCTGTGGGTTTTTTTTTCATTCGTTAAAAGTAAGCAGGTCTGTGGAAGACATTTACATTATTAAAGCAGAAATCACATCCCCCCCTACACATTTTTGTTTATTTTCAATACCTAATTTTCTTTACAGGATTGGAACCAGTGGTCCCCCGGAGTTGAAACACTACTGTATTTTCAATTCCAAGCATCTTCCATTTCCCAAGATTGGTAGCCGTGAAGTTATCGGCGTTTCCTTCTAGGGGAAACAAAATGGCAGCCAACTCTCAGGCCAATGGAAGCTGCCACTTCATCGGTTGTGGCTTGTTATTGGAAAGCTATTCAAAACCCCTTTGAAAACCTGGAAGTAATACCAGTAACTTCCCCAGTGAGTACTGTATCTTGGGAACCAGAGGGTCACCGAAGCTAAAAAAATAAATAAAAAATCAGCTTCATAGGACCCCTTATTCTAGCCTATAAAATTAGATTAGTAAGCAAGATTGCTACTTTAATTGTTTTGTGTTATACCTTTGTTGTACCCTTTCATTAAAAACTTTACCTCCTCTAGTGCTTCCCTTTCTAAATTATATTTCCTCCTTTAATTAGACATTTAATTAATAGATTGAGTAGTCTAGGACAGGTTCAAGGAATATTGTACATCTTCTAAATCAGGTCCGTCAAACTGAGACTTGCTTGAGGGCCAATTCTTAAATCCGACTGCAAGACTCGGGCCACACCATTTTTTTTTCATAAACTGTCACTATAACCTACAGTAGATGCACAATTTTGTCTTGCATTTCCATTATTAAAAACACATACGTCGTGTCTCTCCCCCACCATACACACACAGACACACACAATACCCCCCGCACTCACAATATACACACACAATATCCCCCACAATAGCCTCATAATACCCCCTCCCCCACAGTAGCCCCACACCTGTCCCCCTCCCCCACAGTAGCCCCACACCTTACCTTGGGGGAGCTTCCGGTGCCGTGCTGACTTCTTCTGGAATGCATCAGCAGGGGAGGAGGAGGTGCGCACCAGCAGGGGATTAGGTGGCCCGGCAGCGACTTCCAGCGCTCACCGGGCTCGGGACTCCTGTCTCAGCTCTCCCCCTTGTCAGCTCAGCAGGCACGAGTGACCTTGTGGGCCGCATGTGACTGCTTTATTCTTTTTTAAGTAAATAATGTAGACAGAATGGTGGTTTATTATTTCAGATCGACATTTCGTTCCAACTATCCTAAGAAAGGGCTCCGGATTGGATCAAAACGTCTATCTGAAACAAACCCCAGTTTTTTTATTTTCCAGCAAGTCCATGTGATTGCTTTCTCCTGTGTCTACAATATTCACTACAGTTTACTGAGATCCCCCAGTCCGAGACAGTATACTGTACCCAGCACGAGTGCTTCTTTTTAATACATGGGGCCCTACAAATACAATAGCCCATTTCTGGCTTCTCTAGGTGTCTAAATAAAATACCTGCCCAGGCATGCACAATGTGGGGATTTGAAATACACAGACATGTTGCATTGTCACCAAAGGTGACTAGGACATGCGCATTTGTTTTATGGTCTTTCGCTGGTATAAACCGCTCGGCGTGGGGTGAAATTTGCCAGTAGCTCGAGGGGAATCGCCTTCTGTACACGGAGTCTGCTGCTGCCAGTCTGGTCGATCGGCTCCTCTACTGACGTCACCTCCGGTATCTCACTGCTACGGTGTCCCTGCGATGCCAAAAAAACTCCAACGCGTTTCGAAACTCCAAATAGTGAGTTTCTTCGTCATATATCATATTTATTAACTTAAAAAATTGATGTAAACATCATTACAGGTGACTAATGTTTGCCACTGCAGCAGAGGGGTTAGGCAGCAGAGGGGTTAGGCATCAATCATGTTGCTGTCTCTTTTTCTTTTTCTTTTTTTTTTGTCCTAGAGAGAACTGCCATGTTAATGGAGTTGCAGAAAGTTATTGTAAAACAGGATTAAGACCAGGTAGTTGTTTTTTTTTTTTTATTGGTATAGAGAATGTTAAAGTTATGTGGTAGATGCGGAAGGAGTAGGTTGGAGGTACATTTGAAGTAGGTGAATCTGGTTTGAATAACAGTGTCAGCTCTCCCTGTAACCAAAGGTACTTTATTTATGCCATATTTATTAAACATTGCTCTTCGATAAGTCACCTCCGTGCTGGAGGGCCCCTTATAGACATGGACAATGTGTGTGTTCCATCCCCTCAAACCACCCTCCAAATAAAACAAATTAGGGAGAGATGTCTGTGCTGAAAAGGGAGCACAACTGAGGTACCACTGGAGATATGCTAATAGATATGCAAATTATATTTAAATGAGTCTGAACCCCACACTTCCAACAGGCCGTAGATAACAAATATAGTGAGTTGACAAGCTTAAGACACCGAATTACCACGTTTTTCAGACCCAACAGTATTAGAACCTACAACCTCTGGGCATCAGCTCCAGCAGTGAGCTAAACCAGCTTTTGGTCTTAGCTGGCACCATTGACACTGTCTACCATATCTCTATGGGCTATCTATTTTGTTGAACTTTGATAAGCATTGTAACCTTGAAAAGAATTCAAGCACAAAGTAATATCTGTAATGAGGGCTATGAGTTACTGAGACCATGTGAGCTTAAATAAAACACAAGTTTTCTGGCACACAAGTAAAAACAGTGTGAAGCACAGCAAATAAAGCAGTTGCAGACATACAGTAATATAACAAAGTGACCTGGTTGACTTGAATTAGTACTTTTTATCTTATAAAGGATAAAAACAGTATGTAGTTATTATTTATAAAATGTTTTACCAGGAAGTAATACATTGAGAGTTACCTCTCGTTTTCAATTATTTCCTGGGCATAGCGTTACGATGACAAATAATACATGGTTACAAATACATAGTTACATAAGTAAACAGGGTATACATTATGTACATGACATTGAATGCACATTTAGAGATAATATATATTATAAGCATATGTAACAATTACAGACCAGATTACAATGAGAGACAGCTTTAGTTTTGAAAGAATTTAGACTGGTGGCTGCTGTGAGAGTGTCCGGTAGATTGTTCCAGTTTTGGGGTGCACGGTAAGAGAAGGAGGAACGGCCGGATACTTTGCTGAACCTTGGGACCATGAACAGTCTTTTGGAGTCAGATCTCAGATGATAAGTGCTGCATGTGGTAGGGTGAGAAACTTGTTCTGATAGATGGGTAGCTTGTCCAGAATTTTTTTTGAAGACAAGACAGGAAAGATGAACTTTGCACCTAGATTCAAGTGATGATCTATCTTGTTCTCTGAGCATTTCACAGTGTTGTGTGTTATAGTTGCATTGGAGAACAAAATGGCATATTGAATTGTAGAGGGTATCAAGTTTGCTAAGGTGGGTTTGGTGTGCCAAGCCATATACTATGTCCCCATAGTCGATAATTGGCATAAGCATCTGCTGTGTGATACGCTTTCTGACCAGCAGACTTAGGGAGGATTTGTTCATGGAAAGTACACCTAGTTTGGCATAGGTTTTGGATGTCAGGGTATCAATGTGCATCCCAAATGTTAAATGGGAGTCAAACCATATGCCCAAGTATTTAAAACTAGTAACAGGTTTTAGGGTGGTATTAGCGTTGGTTCTGATCAGGAGCTTAAAACATTTAGCTTTGGTCCCAAAATACCATTGTTACAGTCTTGTCACTGTTTAAAAAAAGGTTTGTTTTGGGAAGTCCCAAAAAGTCAAGTCCCAAAAAGTCAGACTGAAGTATGTGTTCAAGGTCAGAGAGGCAAGGGCTGTGTGCATATAAGATTGTGTCATCTGCATACATGTGTATTCAAGCTCCCTTACAAGCTGTAGGAAGATCATTGATGAACACTGAGAAGAGTAGGGGCCCCAGGACAGAGCCTTGCGGTTCAGGTGATAGAGCCCGAGACACATGTTGGGATCTGTAAACAAATATATATTCACTGCGCTTCTCCATGTAAGGAGCATGCTGCTGGTGAAAGGATTGGCCATACAAATGTGAAAAAACAAAGTGAATCCCTGCGCTTCTCCCATTGGGATAGCAATAAATGGGGAAATAATTATACATGTGAAAACTAAATCTATAAGACAAAGGAGACTTTCGGCTACATCCTATGATCAAATAATGCCAAGCCTGCTAATCTACGTCAAGGTAAGTCTCAATAGCAGGTAACTCTCAATGTATTACTTCCTGGTAAAACATTTTATAAATAAATAAATATAGGGTCTTCTGTGTAAATGGGATAAAGTACTGTTCTACAGATGCAATCAACAATCGTTTTGGAGAAGTGGTAGGATAAATGCAGTCAAATAATTGACTGCAAAATGCCACAGCTCCAGGTACAGTGGAAGCCATGGCTGCCTGCGTGGTGGGGGTCCATTCTTACAAATGGGACCCCCACGGAGAGATTTCCCGCTGCCAGGGGATGCAACAGTCAGGATTTGGATTTAAGGATTACCTTTAATTATAGATTGTTGTACAGTATTGTTTTTCAAATACATATTCACACCACACAAATCATACATACATTTCACAACCATATCTAAAACTCATACAAAGATAAGTACAAAATGTAAAATACCAAATTAACATTGGAACACACAATTAAAAAGAACAAAGGTGTACATTGTGTAGTGCTTATTTGCAGCATCTCTCCTTATTATTATGTTCCTTTTTCTATTGGAATATTGTCATATTTCTTCTTTTTTACTGGTTGTCCCCTCTATTCTCATCTCAACTGCCTTTCCGGGCACCAAGTTGAATGTGAAAACACCTTCTTCACTTACTCGTTGTCCTTTAATGGTAAAAAAGGATTACATTTTTAAAATAAATTCCCTGTATTTTGTGTTTTATTATTTTCCACCTCCATTTTATCCAGTGTCATTACTCGTGTGAGATGTTTAGTTCCAATTTCTAACATTGGATCATCCTCTTTGATCCACTGTCCCATTATCACCAAGAAGACCATTTCTACAAACTTTGGTATCTGTCCTCCATTATTTATTTCCTTCCATTTTTCTAGGTTCCAAAATAATACTGATATCTGCTCTGTAGCTGTAGCCATGTTTGTGCTCATTTTAATATACTATAGTACCTGATCCAAGAAATTGCTTATTTTAGGACATTCCCACAGTGTTTGAAGTTCGCCCTATGGGACTAAGAATTTCGGGCACTTATTTTCAGGACTGTCTTATCTTTTATAATTTATTTCAAAGGCAAAATATGCCCTATGTGCCAATTTAAATTGCATCTCCCTCCAATTTTCTGAGATTATCATTTACATACCCTTTCAAGTCCTGTCAAAATGAGGTCCAGATGGTCAATTTTCATAAAATCTTAAATCCATTTAGAGCAAACTTCCCTTACGACCTTTTCATAGTCTATTTCTAAACAAATTGTACAGGTCAGAGATTGAGTATCTTTTATCTCTAGCACCGCCAAAGAAGTAATCAAATGCATTCTTTTTTAGAATAACTTTCTTATAATTTTCTAGACGTCTACAGTAGTGTTGCACTTGTATGTATGAGAAACGTGTGTTGGTTACGTCTATTTTATCCTTTAATTCTTCAAATGTTATAATTCGTTCTTGGTCTCTAGGTGTCCTGCATACTTTACCCCTTTTGTTTTCCACTCCTTAAAGGCCACCTGACATTGCCCTGGAGGACATTTTGAATTCCCCTGTTTAGGCAAAAATGTTGACACTGTATTTGTCAAGTGCATGTTTTTTTTATTGCTTTCCCAGAATCTTAGGTGTCTCATATTAGTGTATTTTCTTTCATGATGGCAGATTACCCCACTGTGCAGGTAACACAGCATCTCTCTCAGTGACAATCGGAAAACCCATCTGTTGTGCCGTTATTAATGCTAAGTAATAATTCCTTTCTAGAATCCAATACCCTTCAGGTATATTCCTTGTTATACATTCTAAATTGTATGTTCGAATATCTGGCACATTTAACGTCCTTGACTCTTTGGGTAAATATAACTTTTTCATGGCTATTCCTGCTTTTGTATTTCTTTCATATATATTTGCTGATTGCTTGGTTCAATTCTTTGATATCTTTGTGTTTGTCTAGTAAGGGTAACATTTGTAGGGAACATACAATCTTGGTAAAACAGGCCATTTTGACCAATTGACACCATTTCATTAGGCTCAATGGCAAGTTCTGCCACTTTTCTAATTCCTTTATGATTTCCCAGGTCTGGGTCTATGTTTATGCCTAGATATTTTATTGTTTTCCTCAATTTATAAATGGTACTGTAGCTTTTATTTATCCCACTTTTTCTTTATTTTTGTTAGATATCATTATTTCAGATGTTTTCCCAGTTATTTTAAACCCAGAGAACTTCTCCAACTCTTCCATATGTTTGTATATTTTAACTAAGGATTGCTCTGGTTTTGACACCATTAATAGTAAATCTACAAACATACTATTTTGTTTCAATCTCTCCTACATTCATTGTATCCCTTAATAGCTTTTCATTTGCCATAGATATTCTGATTGGGGTTCTATGGCTACTGTATATTAAAGAGCAAAAGCAACAACAGGTTTCCCTTTCTTGTTTATTTGTACAAGTTAAACTCCTGTGGCAGTATATTCCCTGCAAAAATGTGGGCCTTTGGATCTGCATACATTGCCCTTATTAAATGTAAGAATTCTCCAGTTATTACCATTCTGTAGAACATATTAAATAAGTAATCCCAATTGACATTGTTGAAAGCCTTCTCAGCGTCTACTGTGACAATTATATTATTTTTGTTTTCCCTTATGTTATTTTTTTGTCCAGTTAATAGCTGCAATTACCCTTCTAATATTCTTTACTGCCGACCTCCCCTTCACTAATCCAGCTTGTGTCACTATGTATTAGCTTTGATTGTATTTCTGCCAGCCTGCCTCCTAATATCTTGGGCAATATTTTTGCATTTTGGTTCAACAGGGATATAGGTATGTCTAGTTTCAACAGGTCTTTTCCCCACTTGTGTAAAATTCTAATTTAGGCACTCTTCCCAGTCTCCATATAATCACCTGTGTCTATTTCTTTGTGTGTCTTTTAATGGATTCACTATTCCTTCACCCAGGATTTGATAAAAATTCCCCATTGAACCCATCTGGCCATGGAGCGCTTTTCATTTTTAAGATTTAGTGAAAATGTAGTACTCCTTTGTGCCAAATTATTTGCAGAAGAAATATCAAAATCTGGTCCTTGATCCAAGTGACCAGTTGTTCCTTTTAAATTCAAAGGGACTGTATAGTCACTCAGAAGATATCCTCGGATGTATGAATCATACTGCAGAACAAACAGGAAAAAAGAGGAACATACAGTCGTGGAATATGTCTGTTCTCTCACAGAAACTATTAGCTCTTACAGGTGTCTACTCCTTGATTTTCTTTTAATGGAGCATATATGTGTGTGGAGAACCTTTCTAGGCAGGCTTGTCTTATCCTCTCTTGTACCATTACATATTCGTAATGATGCAGCTCATGAATCCCCATAAATAAAAGAAATATACATATGGTGTAAAATCTTTAACCAATTTACGATGCAAACTTACAAAGTTGTTGGTCTTTTGTTGCCCTTTTATAATGCTGTGTGCATTTGAGTTGTTTCCAGCTGGGGTTGACAGCATCTCTCCTCGTGGCCGCATCACAAGCACCTCATCTCCCCTGATGACATCACAGGTTTGCCTCCTCTCGTATCAACGTGCTACTGTATGTGTAAGCTCCGCCCAACATATTTCATAACCTCTACGGGTCACTTCCTCAGAGGTACTGGCTATTTTTGCTATGCCAGGCTTTAAATAGTCTGCTGGTGTCCATTAAATTATTATCTGCTAGGAGTAGTTAACGAAAAGTCCATGGTATCTAGCCTAGCAATAATGCATCACATCGCACCGCTACTATATTTCTCACATGATCACATACAAATGATATGCAGAATTATATAATAAAAATTGCACATAAAACACAACATAAAAAACATCACGTGTATTGTACTGTATGTGTATCATGCATCATTGTGGATCTCGTAAAATCATAGTTCTAAATGTACAGTATTAGACGGGGCATATGTAGATAAATTAAACTATACAAATGGGGAAAGGGGAAAATGATCCCATATTCTACTACTACTGGTCCTCTAAGAATTAAGTCCATCAGGGGCTAGTGTTTTAGGATTATAGATCCAGTAACTCTCCCTTGTAGAGATTTGATTGATTATTTTTCCCACTCTCCAATCTATTATCTTGCATAAAAGTCCTTTTAGGGTCTTTTCCATGTTTTATTTTAAAGTGATTAGAGGCACTGGCCCAGATACGTCAAGCAGTGGTAAAAGAAAACTGGAGATCTTCTCTCCAAAAATTAGTACGTTTTTGGAGATAACAACTCCAGTTTTCCTTACCACTGCTTGATGTATCTTGACCACTCTGTGTAATTAATACTCTTTTTATATTGTACACATGTTCTGCAAGTTCATCTCTTCCTTGGTCTGCCCAGGGCTAGTGCAAGGGTAGTTGGCATCCTAAGCGAACCTTCAGCCGTGCACTCTCCTCCCCCTCCCACGAAAAACAAATTCCTAAAAAATGTTTGTTGATTGGACTTGCCCCAGTCCTACACAATATTTATTTATTCTCTCTGCCTCTCTCGCTCCCCCCCCCCCCTCTCTCTCTTGCCCCTCTCTTGCAGTGGAGTGTGGGAGGTAAGCAGTCTGCTTTGCTCCTTGTCTCCCTCATGCTGCATCCGCTGCCCCCTAAAATGTGCTGCCGTAGACAACTGCTTAGGTTGCCTAGTCGTTGCACTGGCCCTGGGTCTGCCTACTACATATTGCAGGCCATACGCCACTCCAATAAGTACACAATAAAGCTACTTTTACAATTCATAAATGTTTCTCTTTTGTATTCTTTGTCTGACATTGAATTTAAACATGTTGCATTCTTTACTATATTTTTTACTATAGCTATGTTCAGCCATGTGTTTCTTTAGATTTCTTGTGTTGCTAATGGGGCAGCTCGGCGCTAGAGAGTTTACAGTACATCTCTGTGGCTTTTTTCAATACTATTTGTGGCTGTGGAGGCAGAATTTTCTGTAAAGTTATATCTCTCGGTAGAATATCCCAATGCTTATTAATGATTTTTGTAAACTTTTGAAGCGATCATATTACAGTTTGTGATAAAAGGAATTAATTATTCATGTGCTCGGGGGGAGGAGGGGTAGTTTGGAAGAATTAGAATAATTCAACATTTATTTGACCTCCAACTCTACTGTATGTACCTTCAGTTCACAATAAAAGTGATAGTAGCCAGATAGATTTTCTGGATTTAGTACAGGCATACCCAAGTTTAAGGACACTCACTTTACGTACACTCACGAATACGGACATATTTTCAATAGCACCATGCTCCTATGTCCGTACGTTCGCTTTGCCACTACGGACACTTATTCTGCCATACAGACCGCCATAGTAGTGACACGCTGATTCCCCTCGCCCAATAGACAAACGGCAGCTTGCGCATGCGCCTGTCAGCACATCCTGAACAGCAATACCGGCTCCCTACCTGTACTGAGCATCGATAAGTGGGAAAAAGGTAGTGCTTCACTTTAAATACATTTTCGCTTTACATACAGGTGCGCCGATGAGTATTCTAAAACTTGCCTTAAACTTGCCTTGGAAAATCTGGGGCTATTACCAACAAGATCTGGGTACATGCTGGGTACATGCTGCAACATTTCAGTGACATTTCTGCAGAGACTAATGGCCCATCGGATTAACACAGCAGGGGTCCCTGGCAGTCCCTTTCAGTTTGAATGGGACAGCCAGGGACCCACGGTGTAAATCCGATAGACCATTAGTCTGTCTGCAGAAATGTCACTGAAATGTTGCAGCATGTACCCAGCATGTACCTGGGTCTTGTTGGTGATTGCCCCAGATTTGTTTTAGAATACTCGTCGGCACTACAGTACGTGCTCTGGACCCATTGTGTACGTTAATGTGGGGTATGCCTGTACTGTTAATTGACGTTCATACAAACCAGTTGATGCCAATACCCATCTATTGGTATTCAAGTCATCATGACCATGGATGGATACAAAAATTACCACAGGGTCAATTTCTTTGCTTAAGAAGAAATTGTTCCCAAATGACAAAGATTTCTTTATAAGGATCACTACCCCACCATTTTCCACAGCTGGGGAATAAAAACAGTTTCACATCCAGTCCCTTTTAAGTTTTCTACTTTCTTCATTTAGATGAGTTTCTTGTATGAGAGCTATCTCAGCCTTCAAGCATTTTAAATGCTTTAATACTTTATTCCTCTTTATTGGGGAATTTATTCCTTTAACGTTCCATGACACCATTTTCATATCTTATTAATTCTGATTTATAAAGCTATTATTTTGGACAGTGGAATCTTCTTAATTGTCTTACGTTTCCCCAGGCTCATAATCTAAATGTTCTTATGCATTTTGTTTCTAGCAATGTAGCTTTTAGATAGCACATGACTAACCATAAAAAATAAAAAAACAAATCTCTTGGGTCTAGTTGTGCGCCCTAATGTATCATCCTGTATTTCTGTCCCCATTTTACGATCCCCTGCAGGGGTATGGGCTAGGGATACCATGTGTGGTTATGATTCCCATAGACGATATCTGCAGGAAAGGGACTTTGGGAGCGGGAGGTGAAGGGTGGATGTTGGCGAACACATATAGTTGGCCCCATGTGTATTTGGGCAGCACTCCACTGCCCCAGAATGTATTACCAGTATTTGTTGTGATTTTCCCTTTCCGGGCATGCATGTAACCAGGGATTTTGGGTGCATGAGTTTTAAGGGGGATTTTGCGGGGAAACTGTGTCCTGCTTCAGCACAGCCCAGGAAGGAAAGTGAGCCATGGTGAAATGTGTTCTAGTATACATAGAACAGGGGGTCCCTGGTTTAGGGGGTACACAGGGTAACGGTATGGCTTCCTGAAAACAGTGTAGGCTTTGTGGGTACCTGTCTGTTCATAAGGACGGGTGGGCTATGGAAGTCCCATGTAAAGTATAGCAAAAACCTGACCTGTTTAGGGTCTTTTGGGGTTCCCTGTGTCAGAGACATGAGATTTTGGGAGTGTAAGTTTTAGGTGGGATATTTGGGTGAAAATGAACTTGTTTTGTTTGTAGGAGTTTGGGGGGACCGAGTTAATGGTAGAACCCTGATTCTCCATGGCATGCAGGCACTGTTTGTGGGTACGTGGACTGGATTACATTGGGGCTGCACAGTGTCCCCCAGGCTCCTGGTTTTCATGCCCAGATATCGCAAACTAATTTCACATACATATATAAGGTTCCCCAAGGTTTATACTTTATTAAAGTATGGTTTATAGTGTGTTACACTGTACTGTGTATGTATGTATGTATGTATAAATATCTATGCAGTCAGTCTGATCATTTACATAGGAGCCAGGATGTCTGTATAGACATCTGAGCTCAAAGGAGAACCAGGATGTCCAGAAGTGTCGGGCCATTTGGCTGAGCAGGGAAAGGCTAAGTGCCAGCACCAGAGACTAAAAGGCACCCTGCTGGGCACCTTTTGTACTGCCAGACCTGGGGGAGCCTGCCCTGCAGGTGGCAATAAGTTGGCTGGGGAAGACGCTGTTTGGCACGCCCCTTCCTCTGAAATCACCAGCCACATGAGCCCTGCTCTGGTTGGCTGGTGGGGAAAGTTCCCATGCGCTGAGTGATGGTAATTCCCTGTCCAGGTTAAAAATAGGACACAGAAGTTTATGAAAGGGGCTACTCGAATCAAAGCCCTCTCTCTCAGTCTTCAGACTCACAGTAACTTTGGAACTTGGTCCAGTGAAGCGCCAGTAGGGTTTCCCAGAGGCATTGAGGTGCCAGGGAGGCCTAGCCTAGCTGAGGACCAGTTCTGAAGCATAATGTTGCTTGTTCCAGGCTTATTCCAGTGATGTGGAGTGAACAGGGTAAGCGTTTTGCTGAAGCTCGCACCCTGCAACTAGGAAAGTCTAGTATTGAACCCCCAGACCCCAGTAAGTGTGTTTATTCCATCTGTATTTTGTATTTCATTGTGTGTACGCGGGTTTACCCGAATAAACCTCATTTTATTTCACCATCTTGTTTTGCCTGACAGAAAAAAAAAAAAAGAAGAAGTGACGTCAGCAGTCACGAAACACGCGTAGGGTGGAGTTTCAGCAGGACGTGACACGGGCTTGTAGAGGAGAAGGGGTGGTCTAGCAGTGACGTCATCAGAGGTGGAACTGGCGCTCCGAGTCGCGGCCACGAGGAGGAGGCTAACGCAGGACCTTACCTCCATATGCACCGCTTCACTATCCTTTCAAGCTAGCGGTCGGCACATTGTATCCTGTCTATAGGGCTGGTCAGCATGTGAGTGTATTGCTGTGAGTCCTTATTGTTTTATTAATTTTATATGGTATCACACCATTGGTTTTTCTATTCTATTCCATTTTATGCATGTATTCGCAACTGTGTGGAGAGGGCTAATATCATCTGGAAATCCACTGATATCCAGCCTGCACACCGGAGCACAAGTTAAAGATACCTTTCAAGGCCCTTTATCTTCTACTTTTAAGTAAGTAGCTAGCAGCGGTGTGGGTGCGAACGAATAATCAGAGGTTACTGCGCAATGGTCGTTTTGTTTTGTGTAATTACAGATTCAGATTTACCATCCAAGAGACTCTGAGATATCCAATTCCAGACCCACGAACTGCTCCTACATTCAGAGAATTGGGAACTTTTATTGTATCAGGTTTCCATACCCGATAGTGCGCCAAGGACTTTTTTTCTTTTCTTTTCTGTCACCATTTGTACTAGCCTTATGGATAGGTTTGTTGTTAATCCTTAGGCAGCCACTCCCTCATTCACTATTAGACGTTTGTGGGATCCCTTGCACATCTGGTATACCTTTTATATAAGATATAATCAGTTCACGTCCACTATCATTCATTATTTTGTATTGTATAGTTTAGGTTTGGTAAAAGGTTGAGCGCTTAGTATATGTTTAGTTTTCTTTCATTTTTTTTATCATCTTGTTTTGCCTATTGAATGATCCCAGATATAAATTTGTTAAAAGTCCTGATCTCCCATGACAGGGCAAAAAATTATTTTCTTTTTGCAGATATGAACGCTGAATAGTCATGGAATAGTAATATATTATGTCCTTCATAATTAAGTCCTCCGGCTGTTTTGTATGCTTTAAACAGGTTCAACTTTTCTGCAAAGTCCAATAGCTTAGCGCGTATTGCTCGTGGTCTCCCCTCTTGCCCTTATCTGCTTTTCTCCAACCTCTGTATAGTTTCTACTCTGTATGGGGCACTTACTTGCATTATTCCCAGGGTCTCTGGGATCTATGTTGAGCAGCTGTACTGGTTTAACTGACTCAGGGCTATCTATTATTCTTACATTGTTCCTGTGCGATCTATTTACCAGGTCATAATTTGTTTCCTCCAAGACAAGGTTTTTCTTTCAATTTCAAGTCTCCTACTGTATACTTTTTTTCTGCCTCCCCCATTTTGGAGCACTGCACAGTGATTTTACTCTTTAAATCATCTAGTGAGCTTTTCACTTTAAAAAAATGTTTAGCAATAACGGATATTGTTTTGGCTAATTTCCCATGATTTCTTTGTGACTGCAATTTGGGTGCTTTCTAGGTCCTCTCTCCCCTCTGCCTCTCCCTCCTCATGGTCTACTGTCAATTTGGGAGGTTTCTTCTTCCTCTCAGCTCTTTGTTTTCGGTACATCGATGCTGATTTAGTGAGGTATCTTTCATTTATAATTGTACAGTATACTTTTCTCTCCTCTCCATGCCTGTTCCACCGTCCTTGCATGGTAATAGCTTGCAGATTATTATCGAACCATTATTGGGCCACTCAGTGAACTTCTTCCTCTCTTTTTGGTGACATACTGGAAGTGAGGGAGTCTCCGGGAAGCGCAATATACAGTATGTAAAGAGAAGATATATAGTGATAGTGCAATATTGTTTAAATTAAGATCAGAATATGATGACTTGACTCTCTATTAAATACTCACAAACGTGAGAAATTTTGGAGGCACGTAAAGGTATCTTTTGGGATGCTATAGAAATAACCATTCGCATCATGAGGCTCTTCCTCTATGTATGTCAAGAGCCTTGTCTTAGCTTCTGGCCGCAGTCTTGCATCACCTGAAGTAAAAAAATAGAAAGAGAAAAAAGTTTGGTGTACAATTATATTTTTATTTACTTAAATACAATTGTCCCTATATTCAAGTTTTCTTATTAGCTCAAAGTTACAAGAATTCGATTGTTGCCAAGATAACAGACACCCCACACACAACCACTAGAAGCTGCCCTCTCTTATGCTGGCCTTTCTTCCACATACCTCACCCTGATGGCAGGGGTGGAGGCGTGGGGCTGCTCTTCTCTACTATTTACCGTTACTGAACCTTTTCTATTCCTCCCTCTTTCCTTTTCTTACTTAAAGGCTCACACTGTCCAGCTTTTTTCTCCTTTCCCTTTCCATGTGGTGGTCATCTATTTCCCACCTACTTCTAGTCACCCCCCTTCAGTGTCTCTCTCACTTTGAGGAGAGAAAGGAGAACCAGGAGTCTCCCTGGGGACTTCAACTGCCATATTGATGACCCCTCTCCCTTGGGCTTCCTGCTTCCTCTCTAACCTATTCTTTTGACCTTCACCAATGGACTTCAGCCAGCACCCAAAAAGACGGCCACTAAGTGGACCTGGTGCTCAGCACTCCCGTGGGGAAGGTCCTTTCTGGACCGAAACGTTGGACTAAGTGTGCTTGTATACCATCTCTAATACAGGTTTTTCTTTGCATTATTACCACTTGAGTGCTGTTCTTTGTTTACTCTTCTGGGGTTGACAACGTTTTACTACATACATACATACATACATACATACATACATACATACTTTAAGTTATGGTGGGTGAAAAAGGCAACAAGAAAACTCCACCATATTGCATAGCAAATAAAAAGATCACTGAGCACATTCACATGTCTTAGGCAGGTCTGCAACCCTGCCTTTCACCATTACCCCCAGCATACAGTGCTTCCACTGCAGCAAGGGATTCTGGGAAATTACATGCAAATGAGTGTCACCTTTTGTCTGAAAAACCATTGTTACATGGAGCCCATATAAGCTAATGCTCGCCCTGTGTGTGAAACGCGTTAGAGGATCTGTCAGGACTTTTTTTGTATATGGTTTTTAAGCCAATACATTTTTAAATGGTCCTCTGTTCTAAACTGCACGTATTTTTTATCTGGCTGTGCTCCGGTTTCTTCGTTCTGAACAAATCTATGCCTCATGATGTAGTGCCTACATCAAGGCTTTTAAGCTAGTTTTTCTAGGGGACAATTCAATCTGACAGTATGGAAAAGGACGCCCACATCGCGTGACAAATCACTAAGTGCAAGCAAAGTGTTTATTATTCCTTGAAAAATACAATTGTATTCTAGTATATGATTGTGTGCAAAGTTTAAAACAGTATGGCCCCTCCTGCACTCGCGAACATGTACAGTAACTGCATCTTTGAAGTGACATTGCATCCAAAGGGTACCAAGAGGGTCAATACAATGCTTTACATGTCAATACTGTACTTGTAACCATGTATTATTTGTGTTACTCTGTGCCCAGGACATTCTTGAAAACGAGAGGTAACTTTTCCTTTTCATCAGGAAATCATCCAAACACAGGGGGGGGAAACAAAGCTTAATTCCCTTGGGAGTATTTCTAGTGAAATCCCATGCAATTCACAGCTCCTAGTTAAGCAGGTCTCCCAGCCCCAAACACATAGCATGACATAAGCAGATATAAGAAGTCTCTTTAGAATGAAAGTCTTATCTGTTAGCTGCTGTAGAATAAGCTTCTCTGCTCTCCTGGAACCGCACCCTTGCGTGCACAGAAAATCAGCATCCAGGTTTAGAAGTCTTATTTGGTGTCTTGCAATCAGCTATGCTGGGCAGAGCTCAAGACCGGTCAGCTCCAGAGATGTGTGTTCTCTCCAAAGGTCAGCTCTCATTCAGAGCCAAGGAGTCACTTCCTGTCTCAAAGACAGGCTTTTTCTACCACCTCTAATCAGGCAGGTGGTGTTAGTTAATTTGCTACCAGCCGTTAACCACCACACTGCTGGATTAGAGGCACATTTGTGAACAGGGATAAGTCCCCTGTTACATACCTCCCCTGTTTGTGGGAAGCTCGGGCTTACCACGGCCAAAGCCCATCTTTCCACTCTCATTCGAGATCTTTCTGTGACTTGAATGAGAGTGGATGGAGGAAGAGAACCCTCTGTCCCGCTGGGATTGGAGCCCTTTCTCCAGTTTATTTTTGTCTCCTCCCGAAGGTGCTTGAGATCAGCACTCCTCAGTCGCTCGAGGAGGACTTTTTCCACGTAAAGTCTTTTTATCGCGTGCACGGTCAAGAGATTTCTGTTGCGTCGGGCACTCCTCTTTTTGTAGACAAAGTGTATGGCAACAGTTGTAGCCTGATGAAACCTATGTGGTGAAACGCGTAGAGTGACGTTTTTCCTGAGCCGGCCGGAACCCCAGGAAGTGGACGCAGCGGATGACATCACTTCCGGTTGACTGGAACGCACCGGTGGAACGCACGCCACGAGAGAGGGGAAGCGGAGTTACCATCCATCCGGCTACAGAGATCCATTGCGATCGAAATGCTTGTTTTTATTTGAAACCATGTAAGTGTAACATCATTTATTTACCACCCATAAACTGTATATACAGTCTGCACTATGTCCAGTTGTATCTTTTAACAAGGTCCTTGGGAGCCCATACATCCGGGGGAAATATTGATTTCTGGATCTCCTGTTCGCCCAGTGACAACTATAGCATCCCAAAAGATACCTTTACGTGCCTCCAAAATTTCTCACGTTTGTGAGTATTTAATAGAGAGTCAAGTCATCATATTCTGATCTTAATTTAAACAATATTGAACTATCACTATATATCTTCTCTTTACATATATTGCGCTTCCTGGAGACTCCCTCACTACTACACATCACGAGGATTGACCGAGCAATCCTCTACTGGGTCACAGCTGCATCTTCGTATATGTTTGTATAAGTATCACTGTATACCTGTTTTTTTTCACTAATATCACTTTGTATTATCTGAATATTTAGAGCGCCACATTTTGATAAGTTTCCTTCTATAGACATACTGGAAGTGTCAGGATTACTTTTTTGCAGATTACTCACACATATATATATATATGTATAAAACCGGAACTCATGCTGGCAGGCGGACCAAAATCTCAGAATGCCTTTCAAATATTGTCCTGCATAGCTTCACATGTAAAAAATTGAGCTGCTACTAATTTTTTATCTAAACCTGGTTCAATTGGCACCTTTAATATCACTTGTTAACACTACTATGCATCATATCTCCCATGGGTATGGGTATTGCTTTTGGTCTCTTCCCTCTATTTCTCCTCTCACATATACACAATTGCTACTGTAAGTCTTGCTGTCCTTTTCCCACAACATTTCTCGAATCTGCCTTTTCCTATTTACCTATACCATTTACATTGTACTCCATGATCTCACTTTCTCCTATGTTGATTACTGCAACTTTCTGTTATCTGGACTTCCACCCTCACAGCTCTCTACAATCTATGCTAAGCTTTGCAATTGGAATTAGAACATTCTCAGTGATCTGTCTGTGCCTTTTAACTCCTTAAATCCCTCAGCTGATTTCATATAAAGTTCTGCATCACTTACAAAATGTTCCTCTTTTCTCTCAAGCCTCGTATCTGATTTCATTTCTCATTGCTTGTGTAACCAGGTGTCCCCTGGGCTACTAGTCCTCTGCCTAACACGCAAGTCCTGGTACCAGCGCAGGCAGTGTTAGGCTTACATTTGCCAATGCTCCTGCAGTAAACAACTCCCTTAAGTGACGGGAGGGGGAGGTGGGCCTAATGCCTGGGTAGTGCTCTATCAGGGTCTTAGACCTAGAGCCCTCCATTGGGTACAAAAGGATCTACAGAGCCTACATTCTGTCTGTGCAGAGTTGGAAGTGTGGAGCCAGGGCTCTGGTTTACCTTCCTTCCTCTCCCTCAGGGGAGTGGGATCAGCTACCAGGGAGTATGGGAGTGTAGGATAGAATTTTGGGGCCACAAACTCTGGGGGTTGAGTCTAGGGACAAAAGGAAAAAGTATGCTGTGTACTGCTGTATACTGTGTACTGCTGTACTTGCTGCAATAAAGAACTGTTCCTGTTTTTATACTCCTGCCTGAGGCTGCAGTTTCTTCAGGGAGGGAGTGAGTTTTCCACAGGGGACTGCACCTATTCCTATAGGCCCTGTGGGAAAGGAGGCGCTGCAACACCGAGAAAGAAGGTGAAAAGATCCCTAAAATGCCTGGGCCTGATCATCCCCCAACAACACCGGCGGATGCTCAGAACCTCCTGTGAGCCATAAAGGTAGCACCATCACCAGGTAACCGCAGGAAATCTCCCTTAGGGTGGGGGAAGTCGGGTTACACATATATGATCCTTGACAGGCAAGGTCTGCCCTTTTTCATAAATAATACAAACATCAGTTTTGGAAGTTAAGGCCCCAGTGTTAATGATGACCATTAAATAAAAAGGGAATTGCATGGCAAAGCCCAACCAAAATCCAAAAGATACGGATCCCATGCTCAAACACCAGTTACTGTCTGCTTACCTATCCTAACAGTTCAACAGTAGGTCCCAATGGACCTCCAATAGCGGAAACTGCCCTCTAACCCGTGGACCCAGCAAAGTCCACAATGCCTCCCCAACCCGTCATATAGCAGGTTATTCTACTAAAATGGGCTTGCCATTCTTTTCCAGGACCAACCGGAAATTCCCTCCTTTACTAAAGCCAAATATACAGCTACTGTGATTAAATAGTACATACTGAATGACACATACATATATATTGTACAATTACCAACAATTCACAGTGTAATACATTATAACAGAGGAATACCCTTCACCAATCCCAGAAGCATTGCTTTATAGGGAGGAAGGGAGGGAACCAGGACCATAGGCAAAAGGAAGGGAAATTCAGTAAGACCTTTTAAACACCCATTTCCCCTGGTAAATCCTACCCCTCCTTAACATCCTTTCTTCCTCTGCCTTCATTTCAACCCCTTAACTACTTTTATGGGGACCAGCCTGACAATGTTCATGTGCCCCCTTTCTTATTTTTCTTGTAGGCTTCCTCCTCTCCTCCTACACTCATCTCAAAGCTGTCTTCTCTCTGTCCCACACATCTCTACTTCTCTGTCACCCGTGAACTATTACCCCCTACCTCTGGAATGCTCTGCCCCTCAATATCTATCAACCTCTTTATCTACTACTTAAAAGTCAACTTTACAAGGAAGCGTTTCCGTAGCATTGTAAAATTTCCTAATATTACTGTACCTACACATTTACACTCAACCTAGTCGAATAAAATGAACAAGTACTCCTATTGTCTCTGCATGTTTGCCAAAAAAAAGGAAGACTATATCCTCTTCAGGACTTGGTCTTCCCCAAACATTTCTCTTGATGTACTGTATTATGCACTAATTGTATGATGCTTCAAATATAATGTTTTGTATAATATCTCTATAAACCTCTCATAGTAAAAAGTATACATATATACATTTGCATATTATAAATTAACCCGTGAGGTTTCAAGGGCATTCTATACAAAAAATTGCATCATTTATATCTAAACTGTGTGCAATATTCATCCTATTCTAGAGTGACAGGAGGTACAATTTTCTTTAAAGTATAATATGAACTTTTGTATTTCTTAGGGGAGAGCATATCTTTCACCTTTTTGTTTAATACCTATTTTGGTCTACACTTTGCGTACAAAAAATATGGCATTCACATTTTCAAATAAAGTATAAACAAATTAGCAGAGAAAAAATAGTGTGTTCTTCCCAAAATGTATTTGCAGCCACATGAAGATCCAGTAGACACCATTGCCATCTCAAGCCAATACCCATCTGTACAAGCATAAACTGATTTTTTGATATTTATAGATCAAAAGCAAACGCTGTATAAGTCACAGGCCAGGATCTTTGCATACTCCCATCCATGTTTAAACACTCCAGCAATATGCCTCTTGCACTTATTTGACCACTACTGTATGACACCAGATCGATTGCAAACTTTGTTTAAAACCACACTGTGCTATAGAATTTGAAGGAATCACAAGGACTCTTAAGATGTCTAAGGGCAAAATTCAAGCACAGTCCTACAAACATATAAAACATCACCAGGAAAATAAATAGTACTGTATGTGTGACGTCTTCTAAAAATATATGTGCCCCGTGTTAACCTGTTTAGACAATTGTTTCAGAAGCAGCTTGGTTTCCTTATGCAGCAGATATGCTAGTAATTGCTTACCTGACTCACAGGCAAATGTCTTTGATGTCTCATCATGAAAGATAATGGCCACTGCATGTTTCTTGGTCTCTGGAGGCAGTCTTGTTATATTTTTGATGCTGTGCAGTTCTGTTACCTTGAAAAAAGAAATACTTATGTGTTTGTTTCCTGTAAGACTGAAAGGTCCTCTGAGATCTGATGTCTGCACCTTTTGCATTATTGTAACTTATTATATTTGACAATGCAGTACATTTGTTTGTTATACAGTAATACTGTATGTTAGTCTTTTTTTTGTTGCAGTCTTTGCTATCTGCCATTGTATAGCACAGAAGATGTTGTATAGATATTGCCATCCTAAAAATAAATGATGAGCATTTTATCAAGATGACATCAATCTTTAACGCTGGAAAGAAACACTTGTGTTATGAATTGATTATGGAAAAATCATGTTTTCTAGACATTATAGGGTTTTGTATTGTTAATATACAGTGTGTATATTTTTTCTAGAGATAAGTATTCAGTTAGTAGCCTTAATGGACAACACATTTCTATACTAAGTAACTGATTAACTATATGTAAAACGACATATGAAACAAACATTATTTGTTTTAAAATATGCAATACTTGTTGTTCCTTTCTTAAAAACAACACTTCAGGTTTTAATTGACAAATAATGGAAACAGCTTACCTTTTACATTGCCTAGCCACCCACCTCCCCCCGCCCTATTTTAATTCCCTGCATATCTAGCTCTATTTTAACTTTTGTAACTTCTATAAAACATTAAAAAATGAGTTGAGAGAAAGAAAAAGCATTTCGGGAATACCAACAGTTAAATGCAGCTTATGCTGCTAACTTGGGCATTGTTTGTTGAGTAGATCAGAACTCATGTCAGTCAACTAGTCCATGTCCAATACTTTCCAGAAACTACTTCAGATGAGTGAAGCTTCATAAAGGAAAGCCTAGGAAAGCAGTCAACATGGAGTCTCTCCTTCTCCCTTTGTATCTCACTGTCAACTTATTTTGCTGATGGTAATCTACTTAAGTCTGCAGAAGTCAGCCGCAGAGGAAACAACAAGTAAATAAGTAATGTATGTATGTCTTTATTTGAATAGCGCCATTAATGTACATAGCGCTTCACAGCAGTAATAGTTACAATCATATAAATAATAAGATATAAATAACACAAAGGGAAGAAGTGCTTCAGAATTAAAAGTAACATTTAGGAAATGGAGTCACTACTCCAAAGAGCTTACAATCTAATTAGTTGGTAGGAAGAATGTACAGAGACAGTAGGAGGGCATTCTGGTAAATACCAGACCCACTGTGGTCTTTCTCCCTCCTAATAGAGGTAAATGAGAATTTTAATCCTAATAGAGGTATATTAGTATTTTATCTGGTAGTGTTAGGCCTTGAGAACAGGTGTCTGCCTTGATGTGGCTCGCAAGCTTACAACGCTTTGGCCAAAGGGTTAAACTAAATGACCCTATTTCAAGAGAATATATAAGTATTTTACTGTGTATTTCTGTCATGTTGGATGTAGCATTGGGCTTCTCTCTCGTCTGTTGTATACATATGCCACGCTCAATAGCACTCCATTTTGACACATATACATATATATTTTTGTGGGGGCTCAGGGGTTCACAAAAAGAGCTTGCTGGGGTTCTGTATTCTGGTAAGTACGTCTGCAAGGGGCAAAGGTTAATGTATGAGGTGTTAATTATCAGCCATCGAGCTACTCATATGCTTCCTTAAGCAGGTGTGTTTTAAAGATGGATAGAGAGGGTGCTGGTGGGATATTGAGGGGAAGGGCATTCCAGAGGTGTGGGGCAGTCATTTAGAAGGGTTTAAGGCGGGAGAGGGCTTTGGATACAAAAGGGGTAGAGAGAAGACATACGTGAGCAGAACGCAAGAGCCGGGATGGTGCATAGCGAGAAATTAGAGCTGAGATGTAAGTAGGAGCTTAAAGGAGTAGGAGTGTAAAGCTTTAAAAGTGAGGAGGAGACTTGAGTATGTGATACGGGATTTGATAGGAAGCCAGGAGAGGGATTTCAGCAGGGGAGTTGTTGAGACAGATTTAGGAAAGAGTAGCGTGACTCTGGCAGCAGCGTTAAGGATAGGTTGTAGGGGAGACAAGTTGGAGGCAGGAAAGCCAGACAGCAGGAGATTACAGTAATCAAGACGGGAGAGAATGACGGTCTGTGTCAGAGTTTTAGCAGTCGATCAGCATAGGAAAGGGCGTATCTTTGTAATATTGCGGAGGAAAAAGCGACAGGTTTTAGAAATGTTTTGAATGTGAGAGGAGTCGAGAGTGACCCCTAGGCAGCGTGCTTGGGCTACTGGGTAAATTATGATACTTCCAACAATAATGTAGAAGGAGGGAATAGGGCCAGGTTTGGGAGGAAGTATGAGGAGCTCTGTTTTTGCCATGTTAAGTTTAAGTCGGCAGAGGGCCATCCAGGATGATATCGCCGACAGACATTCAGAAACTTTAGTCTGTACCGCAGGTGTAAGGTCAGGGGTAGAAAAGTAAATCTGTGTGTCGTCAGCATAGAGGTGATATTTGAACCCAAGAAAAGTTATTAGGTCACCTAGAGAGAGTGTGTAAAGAGAAGAGGTCCCAGGACAGAGCCCTGGGGTACCCCCACAGGCAGATTGATAGAGGAGGAGGGGTTTGCGAAAGAGATACACTGGGAGAGGTAAGAGGAGATCCAGGAAAGAGCTTTGTTACGAATGCCAAAAGTATGAAGAACGTGAAGGAGAAGAGGGTGGTCCACCGTATCAAGTGCTGCAGAGAGGTCGAGCAATAAGAGAAGAGTGTGCAGCATGGAGGTCATTAGTTATTTTACTGAGGGCTGTCTCAGTATAGTGAGAAGGGTAGAACCCAGATTGTAGAGTGTCCAGGAGAAAATAGGTGTTGAGAAAATGGAGCAAGCGAGAGAATACAAGACGTTCAAGGAGTTTGAAGGCAAAAGGCAGGAGGGAGACAGGTCGATAGTTAGAAAGACAGGTATGGCCAAGCTTGCTGTTTTTGAGTAATGGTATAACTGTTGCATGCTTGAAGGAGGATGGAAAGGTACCAGAGTAGAGGGAGGAGTTAAAAATGTGTGTGAGCATAGGGATTATAGTAGGAGCAAGAGGTTTTAGGAGATGGGAGGCAATGGGGTCAAGAGGGCATGTGGTAGAGGGAGAAGAGGAGATCAGTAATGACACATCCTCCTCCGTGACAGCGGATAAAGAGTCAAGGAATTCAGGAGGAGAGTTAGGAAGAGGTGTAGGATGGGAGGAGGATACAGAGGGGAGGACCTGATGTATGGATTACACCTTTTCCTTGAAATAGACGGCAAAGTCCTGAGGTGAGATGGAGGAAGAAGAACAGGTAGCAGAGGGTGGTCTGAGTAGGGAGTCAAAGACAAAGAAGAGTCGGCGTGGATTAGACTTGTGCATCTTGAAAAGTGAGGAAAAGTAGGTTTGTTTAGCCTTAGAGGGCAGAGTTGAAACAGGATAGCATAAATTTGTAGTGCAGGAAGTCTGCGAAAGTGTGAGTTTTCCTCCAGAGGCGTTTAGATGAACGAGCGCAGGAACGCAGCATGCGCGTGCGGGAATTTAGTCAGGGTCTGGGGTTAGAAGGGCGAGAACAGCAGAGAGAAAGTGGGGCATGTAGATAAAGAGAGGAGGGTAGGGCAGAGTTGTAGTTCCTAACTAGGTTGTCAGGGTCTGGAGCAGAGCTGAGAGAGGAGAGGGAGGGAGGAGCGTTAAGTGGAATCAAAAGCTGGTAGGTTAATAGAGCACAGGTCTCTGCAGAAGCTAGGTGTAGATGGAGGTGGAGAAGGGGAGAAGAGAGACAGAGAGAATGAGAAGAGATGATGGTAAGAGAGGAAATGGGAAAATGGAGAAATTGGAGAGAGAGAAGTTTTTAGTGACAACCAGGCCTAGGTAGTGGCCATCTTTGTGGGTGCTGGCTGCAGTCCACTGTTGAAGGTCAAAAGAAGAGGTTAGAGAGAAAAAGCTGGAAGCCCAAGGGAAAGAGGAGTTATCAATGTGGCAATTGAAGTACCCATGGAGAAGAAGAGTGGAGTCTGAGGAGAAAAAAAGAGAGCCAGGATTCAAAGTGACAGAGAAAGGCAGAAGGGGGATGAGTGTAGGTAGGTGGGCGATAGATGATCGCCACATGGACAGGGAGAGGAGAGAAGATCTGGACAATGTGAGCCTTGAAAGAGGGAAAAACAAGAGAGAGTGGAATAGGAAGGGTACGGTAGAGCAAAGCAGGAGCCCCACGCCTCCACCCCTACCATCAGGGCACGGAGTGTGGGAGAAAGAAAGGCCACCATAACAGAGGGCAGCTTCTAGTGCAGAGCCAAACTGATTGATTGAGCCAGGTCTCAGTTAAAGCAATAGAAGAACATCCATGATGGTGGTTACCATAGGTACTTCTATATAGTGCAGTACAAGTTTTCTGTCAATTAATACGGTCTATGAGTGCCAAATGTTCCCATCACAAGAGTACAGTAGAAGCAACAGTCTTTTGTACAGTAGATAGGGACACCTGGGGAGGAAATTATTATTTATCTACTATACTGAACTGCAAGAGGAGAGGAAGAAGGAAAAGGACAAAGCAAGTAAGTCTTATGTAATTATCATTGTGTTTATCTCTGTGGCCCAGTGATAAACTCTGTATTGCTTAAATCTACAAATGTCTGCAGATTAATATGTTTAACTTTGTAATTGCAAATATAATTTTTTGACCATGTACAGTACAAGATAAATAGAAATATATATAATTGTAATATTTTTTCTTGTGTATGTTACACAGTTTTGATGACGTTTAAATACAAATGTCTAATATCTATTCTGTATTTTTTTTTTTTTATAGTTTTCTCTAACCAAACCAATGCCACACAGAAAACAACAAGCTACATAAAGGGAGCAATTCTGCCAGAATTGGACATTTGATTTATTGAGATCATTGGAAACAAAGGAACATTCGAGTTAAACCACACAAGTGTTATATCCGGGCCCCCCTGGTCCATGAGATACTTAATGGTATAGTTAGCAGTGTTTCCGGAGTGGATATAAATGGTCGTCCAATAGGAAGCTACAAACAATGATGACGTTGCTTCCTATCGGCACTCAGAGTCTGCAAGATTTGGAAGCCATCTTCTTTTCCTTTGAGGGAGCAGAAAAAACGATAACCACTTCGGAAAGTATTTTAGGAACCATGGGTCCCCGGAGCTAGGCTTTTTGCTCCTATGGAGCGGTGAACGGGATCTGACTAGATGAGGAACAGAAGAGGAGACTCCTCCTACATTCACATGTTATCGCTCCCTAGGATCACAATGTGCTTGAGGGGCAAAGATTTCAAACCTAGAGCCGCTCTGATGCCACGCACATAATCCCCTCCTACCTCACAATTGCAAGTCTTTCTCTCCTCACTACTCTACCATACTTGGTAAAGGGTTACCTACTACATAGACCTATGCCCAATACATGGATTGGTCTAGGGAGTTAGTTTTGCGTGATAGTGGTGTAACAGGGTATGTCTATTCTGCCTGTTATGTAAGTTGCTGCGGGCTGTGACAGGTTAATTCTGTGGGCATGTGACCCCCCTACATGCTCCTCTCTGATTGACAGAAGTAAGGTGGTGACTCATGGCCTGTTTAAGCCTATCAGGGATAGGTATAGACCATGAGCCCGCCCCTTCTTCTCCTGATGAGGGGCATTGCCAAATTCAGTCAGTCCTGCTCCGGAGGAGTGAAAAAAAGAATATTTATAATTGCCCTCATTCAAGGGGTATATTCGTATACCTCCATCTTTATGAACTTTTCTACAAACTATACAGTTTAAAGACTTTGGCACGCATGATCATTTGCCTCTGCATGCTGATTTGAGCCTTGAAGCCTCCGTACAGCCCCGATGACGCGACTCGAGTGACGTCACACTAGGAAGTGAGTCTGTGAGGGATTCGGAGCAGGGATAGCTACGGTGCTTTAGACGGCTTGCAATCAGAGGATCAGTAACTGAGCAAGACAGAGGACACCTGGGATTACAACACATCACCCAAGCTGTCGGTCTACTCTCCATATCTTTGCAGTCTGGCTAGATGCGGATTCGTGCTGGTAACGTGTGCCAAAATTCATGTATTGCCTGAATATATTGGTTTCTTGTACGTGCATATTTTAACACTTTCACTAAATCAGTTTTTAATATATTGATTTCACTATGAGTTGTGCGCTGTGTTTTCTTCTTTTTGTATACCTGGTCTGGAGGAGGAAGAAAGCAGTGGGGCTATGAGTATCTCCCATCGCGGGATGGGGGAACATCTGATTGGAATCCAGCATATGCCCTGTACTATCAGGGCAAGCATCATCCAGAGGCCTGTCTAAGTGTCAGTCCCTGGGAAGGAGGGAAGAAGTATGCAATAGTGGGGGCTGATCTCTGAACACCCTGGAGCCCACTACTGCTGGAGGCGCTAAGCACCCTGTGAAGAAGCTCAGAGAAAGAACCTAAGTCTGTCCTGATCTCCCACTAAAGCAGATCAAACTCAGCTCTCCTGACCCTAACAGGTACTTGCACCATACTATAGGTAGCAGAGCTGTGGTAGTCGGGGCTGATCTCCGAACACCCTGGAGCCCACTACAGCTTGAGGCACTAAGCACCCTGAGAAGAAGCTCAGAGAAAGAACCTAAGTCTGTCCTGATCTCTCACTATCGCAGATCAAACTCAGCTCTCCTTACCCTAACAGGTACTCGCACCACACTATAAGTAGCGGAAGCTGTGTATCTCCCACGGGGTGGGGGGAACAATGCTACAGTGGTAAGAGGGTGGATGTCTCAGTGAATGGGTTTAGGTATCCAAGGAGTTGGAGACTGATCTTCTTTCATCCATTAGCATTTAGTAAGGTGATATTCAGTGGGTTAGAGAGTTAAAATAGTCAGTCGAGCAGAGTAAAAATAATGTTAGTGCTTGAATGTCAGCTAAGGCTTACTGTACATTGATGAAAGAACAAACAAAGTTCCTATTATCATAAACTATTCAATAAACACTTAGCTTTTGAAACCATGGATGAAGGTTTGAGCTCCAAAACCACCCCCCAAAAAAATAAAGGCTGCCACTCTCCATTAGAGGTTTTCAGTTGGGGATTTAGATGTGCAAAGCCCCACACGTTGGAGATGCAATTTAACTGTACTCCTTGTATCCCTTTTGTCCGGGCAAAAGCTAATTCTGCTAAATTTATAGCTCTAAATTATAATTCAATGTCTTCACCCTTCTCCCTATGTTGCCATTGGAATTCAGAGACTGAGGTTTGTTAAATTAATGCTGACCTAGAATTTTACAGTTTTCACTCTACCATTATCACTTTCACTTGAGAAGGAGCTTCTCAGATTCTTGAATTTAAAGGGACAATGCCTCCTAGAACCAAAGTGTATTAATAATGGCAGTGACATGTTTAAGTGGTTAAATCTTGGTGATGAATGCCTTGCTTTTGAGCAAAATCTGATGTTTAGAGTTATTTTAAAACATTATTTAAAGTTGGTTTGTAAACATGGTTTAGGTCCCTCTGTTTATTTTCATTTGTCTGCCACTGGGTTCAACAAGTGTTGGCACAGACAAAGCTCCCCTCTCTGTCTCTCCCCTTATCTTTATTGGATCTCTGAGGACAGGATGGGCTAAGGGCAAAGGAAACTCTTGTTTTTATAGAAATAATTACAAATTGCCTTGTAGGGAAATACTGTAAAAGAAGTTAAATATTTGTATTTTACATGGCTAGCGAAGATTATGGAAACTTATTGGATTGTCAAAACTGCTGTTTTTTGAACAGCTACATACTATATTCCTTTTAAAAGGTCAGGAACGTATTAAAGGATATGAACAAGGGCACAGAGAAAAACTTTAATTTATACATGTTGCTTAATGTTGTATACATTGACAGCAGGTTCCACATTCACTTGCTCTTGACCCTCATACCCTCGACACTTACCCATTCCGTTTAATAACCCACCCAAATAAACACCAACACCTCGGTTGGGTACAAATGGTCAAAGTTGTTTATTAAACATAAACACCATAATTCCTGGAAGTGGTCTAAACAGTGAACATGATTATGCTCACCACCGCTACATGACTCTCGGTTTATAACCCCTGGGGTCCCTGTTAGGAGTACATCCTTAGGCTCGCCAACCTGGCCCAGACCTAAGACAGCATCCTTTGAACACCTCACATTCCTCCAAATTAACCACTTGGGTAAAATTGACCAGTCTGCATGCCTAACGCTGTGATAAACGTATCACCACCACAACACCATTTACTATACCTCCTTACATTTCTCTTACTCCTTTTTTGTGTCTTCTTTTTTTGTTGTAATATTGCATCACATAATTAACAGCCAACATCATATACAACATTACCCCATAGCAACATGCTTCCTCACAAGCCTGAACCCCAAAAGGGGGTGTATGGGTGGAGCCTTTTGGGGTGGTGAACAAAGGGCAATACCTCATTCTGCCATCTCCTCGTCCTCCTCCTCATCCACTATGCATCTATCCAAGGACCCTGGTTCATGCCACCCATCCACTTATTAGTCAGGGCTTTCTTAACTCATTTTCATACACATTTGTCTTGGCTACACTCCTTTTTCAACCCCCTGCACATACACAGACCCACTGCGTTGTTGAAAAATTGGTCATGAAGCTTTTTTCCAAAAACCAATAGTCCCCCACCTCCAGTATCCTTATTCCTTTTCTTATTCACCCAATGTGCATGTACTTGTAACAGGGGACTTATCCCTGTTCACAAATGTGCCTCTAATCCAGCAGTGTGGTGGTTAACTGCTAGTAGACAATTAACTAACACCACCTGCCTGATTAGATGGCTTATAAAAGCCTGTCTTTTGAAACAGGAAGAGAGACTCCTTTGCTCACACCTGAGCTGAACTTGGAGACAGAGCAGAGATTCCTTAGTCCACAACTGGGCTGAACCAAGGAAGGGCATATGTCTTGAGCGACAAGCTGACCACAAGACAAAGAGGACAAGATTCTAACCTGGAGCCTGACATTTTCTGTGCACACAAGGGTGCGGTTCCAGGAGAGCAGAGAAGCTTCCCCTACAGCAGCCCAGCTAACAGATAAGACTTTTTCGTATAAGACTATTATCTATGTATGTGTATTGATAAAGGTCTCCATGATTTGTGGCTGGTAAATAGCCTAGCTAACCAACCCAGTCAGAGAGGGCTGAGCTACATGTATAGATAGTCTCAAAAGCAGAGATAGGGGTTTTTGGTTGGCTCACTATTTCGCTTATGTTGATTTTTTTGCTGTTTAAAGCGACAGGCACAAAAAAGCCTTGTTATAATTTCACCTTACAACAGTCTCCATTGTGTACCTCTGCACATGTCCTCCTACAGTACTACTACTGGTTATCAAACACCCACTACATGGACAAACCATACCTACGACTTCCCCATAAAATTTTCACCTTGAAGGTCCAATAGATGGCTAGAACCCTCAATTTTCATGGTTTAACTATTGCACTGCTGCAACCTTTACTTTTAAACTACCAAGCCTTTTCCTAGCCCCAATTCCTAGGCCCTTTTTGCTGTTTCCCTTAGCAACCTTTAAGTACTGTACCACCTCATAGTCTTCCTAAATTAACACATACAAAAAGCATCCCTCTCATGACATTTAAACTATATTATTCAGGCACTGACAGCTATAAGGCCATGCTTTTTAAAACACAACACACAAGGCAACTACACTAGGAAATCCTGACCCTCATTTTTTGTTTTTACAATTGCAGATTAGTTACAGTACACTGTACTGTACAGTAGCTCACTGGTTTTTAGCCAGAGTTCTACGGAACCCTGGGGTTCCGGGAGCATCCATAAAGGGTTCCGTGATCAACACCTGGGGGAGAGCTAGGATAATTGTCTCAACTGTCCCAAGCCTGTTGGCTACCCAGCTTTATCCCGGACTTCACAGCAAACCCCCCCCCCTGCCCCTGCCACCGATCAGCGGAGGATATCGGGTCCAACTTCCACCTGCGGAACCGGTGCAGCAATGGTGCAAGGAGGCCTCCAAGGTAAAATTGTTGGTAGGGGCGGGGGGGGGGGGGGAGAGGTGTGTGTTTGGGGATATATATACGTCCAAAATGTTTGGCCAGATATGAACATGTTCAAATTCAGAGAATAGGGGTGTGGGATTGAGTGAGAGCTGGGGGCACTGAATGAGAGGATGGGGAGAAATGGAGGGGGAGAGAGAGAGGGGTAGAGATCTGAGGGTAGGATAAGGGGAGTGAAAGAGGGGGAGTGTAAAATAAGGGAAGATTAAGGGGAATGGGGAAAAGAGGGGAAGAGAGAGGGGTAGTGTAAGAGGGGAAGTGAAGGTGGGAGTGAGATAGCAGAGGTAGGGGAGAGAGAGATTGGGGGAAACGAAAATGAAGGATTGAGAGATGGGGGTGAGAAATAGGGGAGTGAGAGACAAAACGTACACAAAACTCATTACTATAAAGTAACATTATATTTTTCAACTAGAGTAGCAGAAATAATTTTTCATTCTTCATGTAGCTGCAGATATGATAATGAAAGGTACAACCTATAATGTATTGTTCATGTAGCCCCGGTCCCCTCTGGCTCCCAGAGACCCCCTCCTTTGCCTCAGCGCGGTCGCGGGTGCCGCCGGAGCCAGCGACGGACCCGCTGGCTGTTTCCAAAGGTGGGGGCCGGAGCAGGGAGCGTTTTGAGCCTCAGGAGGCTCGGCGGTGCACCCGGCTAGCGGGGGCCGCCATGATGGTTTGCACGCGCGTGCACAGTAGTCGCGCATGCGCAGTGAAGTGCAGTAGTTGCGGCGGCCATTCCAAAGTCACGCATGCGCAGTGCAATCGCACACGCGGCCCCAATGTTACAGCAGCCTCCACGAGACTACAACTCCCATGAGGCCTAGGGAGGAAAGCCCAGGTGACCCAGAACAGCCAATAGGGCTAAAGGATTCTTGGCAGTTGCTTTTAGATACATTTCGCGGGCTTGGCAGTTGGCAGTTGGAGCAGGGAGCTGGTGAGTGAGGATGCAGGGGAGCAGTAGCCCCTTGCACTAGGCCAGATAACCCCCAAAGGCCCCAGATAAAGGTTACCCTTGCCCCAGTTTGTTGGTTGCTTCAGGGACAGGCCTTAGAGAAGGAGATCTGCCCCTTTATCTATTTGGTTAAGTAAAGATACCCTCTGTGGCGTGCAGCCTGATTTCTGGGTCTGGGCTCAGACCCCTCTATATATAAAGACTATCTTCTCAGAGACTTATATATATAGACTATCTTCACGGAGGCCACGCCAAGCAGCGACTGCAGCCTATCGGCTGCAGACAGATCCCCACCAAGGTACAGACAGTGCGGAGCCGCGGTGATATTATCCACGCCGGAATTCACCCCACGTGTAGGAGGACATCACGACGGATCAGGTGGATCCAAACCCAGTTGAATAGCGGCATCCGTGGGCTGGAGCCCCGGGCAGGTACCTTTAGTAGTGCACTAACACTTCAAGGGATAGCGTTATCTCCAACACAATGAGTGGGTGTGGACATAAAGGGACATCAGGGGATTGGTGCCCAGCACCCAAGTACTTTGGGGGAGGGAATATTTATGGTGATGTGTGCACCTGGTGCACTTCTATGTGTATGGCTATATGCATTATTCTGTGTGGTACAGGTACCGAAGTTATTAGTATCAGCAATAGTAAACAGTTATTAGCATACACTGTGTGCGTGTTTTATTATTGTGGTTCCTGTAAGAGGACCATCCCACTAAGGTGGGAGCCCTTACAGGTGGAGGCGCTGTGTTCAACGAATGATCAGGTAACCCTAGGCTCCCAGTGGCGGAGGTTCAGGCCTTCTGTGAGCCTATCAGCTAACGCACCACACCCGGTAACACAATTGTATTTCCCCACATGGTCCCCATCTGTGATAGGGGGGGGGGGCAAAAGGGGTTACATTCAGATAAGAGGTTATACATGGTCTGTTGAAAAGAGGCAGACATACCTGTAACAATGCAATGTCATGAATTAGCCATGTACAGATGTAGCTGTAGTAATTGTACTCCTTAACCTGTTAAGAGATCATGGATAATACGATTTTCTCCATGGCTTTTCGGCGCATAATTGCTCATTGAATAGTGCTGCTCCAAAATATTGCAATATTGATTTGCAGCCCTAACGTATTAATGAGAATAATTACAACTGCTACATTTATAAATATTTACTAAGCGTTGCTACAGATGTAGCATTTTCTATCCTTCAGGAGGACATGTGCTGAGGAACTGCAGACCAAATGTCGAGCGTTCAAGGCACAGTGCTACACAGGGGATGAAGACCGATCAGGATTAAGACAGTGGGGGTACCTGCTTCTGAATGGGACTCCTGCTGTGTGAATCTCACCGGGCTGCATCAGTCTGTAAGAGATGCGCATTGAGAAAAGACAGAATCAGTCACTCTCTCTGCGCATCTCTAACAGTCGATCATTTGGCTTTTATTTTATTTTGATGACACAGTATTGAAGCAGGGGGTCTCTGGAGCTGATTTGCCTTAATTTCAGGCTCAGGACACCCTGCTTCCTGAGTTCAAGGTCCAGTATGGGGTGCCGGTATCTCTGCCATGTTTAAAGTCTCCCGCGTCACGGCCCACATGACCAGGACATTTAAACAATGCAGAAATAAACCGTTACCCCATACCAGAGCCTGTAACTCAGGAAGCAGGGGGTCCCTGCGGCTTAAATTAATGCAGTTCAGCTATGTATACCCCCGGCTTCAATACTGTGTAATTAAAATAAAATAAAAGCAGCTTTATTACCTTAGCGGCAAGCTGTTTTATTGGGGGTAAAAGTGTGGGTGAAGGGGGTAGTTGCCCCAGGGTGGGTGGTTAAGCCTACCGGGAAGGTTGTAGGAAGGGTTAACCCCTTCATTACCTTAGCGGTAGTAACCGCTAAGGTAATGAAGGGGTTAACCCCTCCCACTACCCACCCAAGAGGCCTTACCACCCACCCCAGGGAAACTACCCCATTCACCCACCCCCTCTACCCCAATAAACATTAAGATACAATAAGCAATACTCTCAATAAATATTTTGATTGCCAGTGTGGTTAACTATGACCCCAATGGCAATGAATGGGCACCATACTACCCTCCCCTCTACCCCCAACAACCCTCCTCTACCCAAAACATACAGTACAGTAATGGGCAAAATCCCTATTGTCCAGATCTGGATAATAGCGCATTTGGCCATTTAAAATGAAACATTAACCAGCCAGCATATAATAAATAAAAGTTGTACTTACCCCTGCCAGGATGAAGGCCATCATCGTACTCCTCATCTTCAGTGGGCACCGACAGAAAAATACAAAAACTGACTACTTGACTGTAACCCCTTAATTACCTTAGCGTTTATTAACCATTATGGAAATTAAAGGGTTAACCCTCCCTACCGCTACCCACCAAAGAAGTCTAACCACCCTCCCCAGAACAACTACCACCCTCCCACCCTCTCTACTTATTGATTGTTACTGTAATACATCATGCCCACAATATGGGCAAGGATTGCCACAATGGCAATCAATGGGCAACCTAAAAAATAAAAAAAACATTTGCCAAAAAATGCATTAATTGTCAATGTGCTTATCTATAACCTCAAAGGGCATCTATTTGGGAGAACAGTGCTCTCCTCGCTACGTTCTCCGCTCAGAACTTGGCTGCGAAATACAGGACATAGCCTCAGCTCGGCCAGGCTTTTCTCTGGCAACTCCGTGCCGAACATCCTGCTATGCGGAGCAGAGTACTTTTCAAAAAGCCAGCCATCGCTTCACCGGCTCAAGCCCTAGTATGCTCTGGTTCTTTGATGGCCCGTCTCAAAACATACACTTCGCTGAGCTATCTCTAACATGGAAGACGGACCGGTGACCAATCAGAGTGTGGGAATTTTCCCACCAGCCAATCACGAGCTGAGGGCTCACCTGGCTTTAACCAATCAAAGGAGGAGGCGTGCTTAGGCCCAGGTTGCTGGCAAAGCGGGAAATATGAACTGGCCAATGGAAATGGCGCCTATGAGCTCCGTCTCGGCAACGGCTTTCCTTGGCCAGCCCAAAGGAAGGGTCTCACCCGCTGAGAGCCCATCCATAGACATGTTCCTCAACTCTTCCCCGCCTGCCAGATGTCCTGACACCTTGCCCATCCATTCCTTTGATCCGCCATTGCCATGCAGACCCCTCGGCAAATTACATTACCGGGGCTGTCTGTATAGCAATGGATACTCATCTTTTAACATTGGGAACTTGGAGTCAAAAACTTGCTCCCTAAAACATGGTCCAAAGACTTGGACCCTAAAACTTAGACTTTGCAACTAGGCTCTAAAACAGGCTCCTGCACTGTGTTTTAAAACCTAATTGCAGAACTTGCTGGCGGAGCAAAGAAATCCCATAGAGTTACATTAGACTTCCATTCACACCGAGTCTTTATGTACAGACAGACGCGTACCCGCAAATCATACACTATTTGCAGGTAAAATATCAGTACTCCCGGCACTACCAGTCAGCAACCCCAGACACAGTTTTAAACTCTATTTCCCCCTCAACATCCACCCTTAAACTTCTGTTCCTAAAGTCCCGGTCCTGCAGCTATTTCCTAACTGGGACCCTAACCATACATGGCGACCCTAGCTTATAATCCTACAGGGGACATTTCAATGGGAACATACAGTAGGTACAAGGAAACACATTACATTACATTACTGGACCCAAGAGCTAACACTCATAGGTCCATACACATGATTTTTAGGGGCAGCCAGCCAGGCTTCATCTTCCTTATGAAGGCCGGCTACCCCTACCGTCACGTGCTATTATGCAGATCTGGATAATAGGGATTTTTCCCATTACTGTACTGTATTATTGGGAGGGGTGTTGTTGCGGGTAGAGGGGGTTGGTGGTAGGGTGCCCATTCATTGCCTTTGTGGTTCTCTTTGCTCCAATTGAGGGTATGGGTAACCACACTGGCAATCAATGGGTGTATTGGATAGTATTGGTTGTTGTATTGTATTTTAATTTTTATTGGGGGTAGAAGGGGTGGGTGAAGGGGGTTGGTGCCCCGGAGTGGGTGGTTAGGCCTCTTGGGTGGGTAGTGGGAGTGTTCAACCCCTTCATTAGTTTAGCAGTTACTACCGCTAAGGTAATTAAGGGGTTAACCCCCCCCGCAACCTTCCCAGAAGGCCTAGTCACGCACCCTGCGGCAACTACTCAGTTCATCCACCCCCTCTAACTCCAATAAACCAGGAACATAGTATTGAACCAGGGGGTCTGGTATCCCTCTGCATTGTTTAAATGTCCCGGTCACGTGACCGGGAGATTTAGCCATGGAGGAGATAGCGGCACCCCTTACCGGGGCCTATAACTCGGTAAGCGTGGGGTCCCTGAGGCTGAAATTAATATTGTTCAGCTTTGGAAACACCCTGCTTCAATAATATGTTATTAAAATAAAAGCCTGTTAGACTCACGCAGGGAGAGTGACTTATTCTGTCTACTCTTACTGCACGTCTCTCTTACAGGCTGATGCAGTCCAGTAGGATTCACACAGCGGGAGTCCCATTCAGATGCTGGGAACCCCGCTGCGCTAATACTGATGGACCACTAGTCTTGTTGCAGGGATTCCACAAGCGCTCGGGACCAGAACCGTACCCGTTGCGGAATCCTGGACCCTTTCCAGCTTATTCCTTTAGATGGGCTGTAAAGTGCCTTCTGGACCTGTAAAGTATCTAATTGCATCACACTAATTAGTACTGTACAAATTAGGCTAATATGGCTTTTTTTTTTTTAACAAGAATTATCTTTAGCAACTCTGGTAGTTTGGCTGATTTGAAAATATGCAATTAAAGATGGTGAAATTGTTCCTTTGAAAAGTATTTTACTGCTATTTAGTACATTTCCTTGCTATTGTTGCTCTGTGGTTTCCTTTAAAAACATTCATAAAAGATGAGTATAGGTCCTTAAATACACAAGAAACATACTGGGTATCAGTGTTTGATTGGCATTGACTGCCAGATAAGGATCATGACCCACCAAAATCTTAAGATCTATAAATGTGCCATAACCCCTACCCTGTGACCCACAGACTAGTTACAAACTATAACGTTCCTTAGGGTGAAACAAGATCCAGTGTAAATAAAGACAGAAAAAAAACAGCGACCTGGCCCAAAAACAACTAATCACCAATAAACCATGTTTAGCCAATAACTCAAGCAGCAATAAGATAATGAACACATCAGGGATGTGTGCCACTATGATAAGTTGGCCAAACATGACATTGAAAATGGTGAATTGCTCACTGACCTGTGTTTTATGACCATTATTTCACAATTCAATTTGCAAACTTAACGGTCTGCGTAACAAACTAAATGTGTTCCTTACATTTAGACAGTTTACTTTTTTTATTTTTAGCATAACTAAATCTAAAAAGGGGGAAACCTGTGTAAGTAGTACCACTTGTTGACTTTGTATACAGTATTTTTACTGACAGATGCCCCAGTCTACTTGAAAACAAAACTATACTAACTGACTGAAGTAAACCCGCACTGATTTGCAATGACAAACATACAGTACATCACAAATCAAAAACTCCAACAGACAAAAGTACAGTATTAACAATTTATTGAAACACAACTGTTATCTGTCATTTTCTCTCTATATTCATTGGAGAAAAATAGCATCATCTATCCAAGTTCCAGCACCAAGGAGGACTACCTTTTTCACTGAAACGTTGTCTGTTTCTGCAAACTTCAGCAATGAACCATTTTTCAATCTTTTCCCCAAGATGATGAAAATAGCTTTTGTATAACTCATTTGGGGATGACTGTCCATATTTTCTCTCTACTGCAAGTTTTATGTGTTTGCTACACAGATGGTCATTTTCCTTCAAGACATTTCTTTCCCCACTTTTTCTGCTTTCTGTGATTAGACTAGGAAGGTATCACTTACCTTATGAAAGGTTCTAAAATAGGCTGCTTTTTCATCAGGAAACTTTTCTAGTCTTCTTGGACCTTTACTGGATGCCTTCTTAAAAACTAGCCAACAGCGTCTATAAATCTGTAAACAAAATATAAACATGTATTTATGTTGATTTAATCTAAAGGGGGATATTGTAAAATACTTGAAAAACTTCAGAAGGCTAAGCTTTGTTTATGTTGCTTTAACTTAAAGAGCTTGGCATTTGTAAAATTATTACAACATTTGAAATGTGATATAAATCCTTTTTACTGCAGCTCAAGAGTAAATTAGTGATATGACAAATATTTCATAACAGGGAATTCATCTATTAAAAATATATGTTAATGCGTTTCTGATGACCCTGATATAGTTGAAGAAGCATCGCATTGAAACAGTCCGTTAAACAGGGTCTTTGGTAGAAATCATTTCATGCTTATAAGTTGTGATATATGTACTGTATTATTCAGAAATCATTTATTGCTAATCATGTTGCATCCATATATTGTATGTACTGTGCACTTATGTATGTTTATGCATGTTATCATACATGTAGCCAACAGAGGTAATCAATATCTAAAAATATGATTTTCTATCATATGCAGTACAGTAGCTCAGAGATATTATTCTTAGCCATTGCTTTAGCACTGGCAACAACGCATAAACCCGGTGTATCGAAGAAAACGTCAAATACATTTTTATGCAGCAGAAACTCGATTTCCCCCCCCTTTTTTTTAAATGAATAAAAACTTACAAAACAGCATACTTTTCATTCACCAAAAAACGAAAAGACAGTCCTCTATTTTAAGGTAGGTTCAAAAGACTTACACTTCCTATACTAACTTATCTATTGTATAAGAGTGTAGGACTTGGCTTTTGGGGTTTATGATGGTGTGGTGATGGTCATTTTTTATAAAATTAGTAACGACTGTTGACACATATTTACTAAGCAGTGCTATTTTATAAGACACCTTCCGGATCTGGAAGACACTTTACAACCCAATAACTAGAACAGGCTTTAAGGTGTCTCCCAGCACTGAAGGGTGCCTTATGGCAGAAAACTCTAGTAAATATGGCATGTTTAATTGAGTTTCTTGCTTTCTAAAGCCTGTTAATGATAATAGATTGCAGACGTTCATGCAGCATAACTTTAATAATCAATGTTGGCTGGTATACTATAGTCAGGATTCTACATGACGGCATCTCACACATTTGTGTACAATACATAATCATGAGCTACAATTTTTTTAAACAAATATGTAATTTTGTGTAGCCATAGCTGGTTTAGACTGCCTCTCTGCCTCCTGTCACGTAAGTCCTTTGTAAAACAAAAAGAGATACCGGCGCCTAGTGAGTCCAAATGATGGAATCCTGGATATCCAGTAGAAATAGTTCAAGTCCCAAGATGATCAACAGTCTCTAAATCTTTGGGTGCTCAGATAGGACTTCAAGTGGAACATGAAATGAAAAAAGAGATATTTAGTGCAACACAGTTAAAACAAATTATACAGACATAAAATTGCAAACTGGCTGACACTAGGTGACAAAACAAACAGACACACCAAGACAGACAACACAAAGCAAAGCTAATGATAAAAGTTAATTTAATAAAACTAAATGAATAAAATAGTTGGACAGATATCTGGAACGCCGCTCCGGTCGGTTAAAATCTAGATTACACTCACAGGACGGCAGATAGTAAATCGCAGTAGACTGGTAAGGCTGTTGGCTACGTGTGGAGGGTCCGCAGAGCGTCCTGGAGGCCGTGTATTCCTTCCGTATCTCCTAGGTGGCAGAAACCGGAAATGATGTCTCCGTCGTGTGCCGGAACTGGTAGTGACGTCACCGGATGTGGCGTCAAGGCCTGGCAATCACCAACGAAGCCAAAGGAAATGGCAATGCGCGCCTCCTTGTCCCTCTAACTTTCAGCCACAGCACTCAGCGCTTGTACTGCTTGTCCACTGTTAATGTCCAATTTACAATAAAATGGCCCTACGTGTTTCATGTGTCTAAACACACTTCCTCAGGGGTATAAAGTGATGGCAGTGATGACTAGTATAAGTACCCTCAACTTGGCTCCGATTGGTCTGTCAATCAATGCAATTATGAGGATATACCAATTAGCATGTAGAATCACTGACATTTGATTCAGCTTTGCATGACATAAAACAATAATAACCTAACACAACATTCAACATAAAACAGGTAAAAATTAGTGTCTATTTGACAATATAATGTGTACCAATTACATTTGGCAATAAACAGTTAAATGATATATATAGTCCCCTACTTGAAGGAAAGGGAATAAAAGGAAAAATGTCTAACTAGTATTACAGGAATGCTCCTAACTCAAAGTCTACATTTAACCCTCTAGGGGATAATGTTTTGAGCTCATATATCCAGTATGCCTCACGTATACTGGATCTTTGTAATCTATCACCACCTCTTACACTAGCAGGAATAGTCTCAATAGCTTGACATTTGAGACCGCTAGGGTTTTTATCATGATGTGTGAAGAAATGATGGAATACGCTATGAGTTATCAGTCCTCTTTTTATGTTGTATATGTGTTCGTATACTCTCCTCTGATATGTTCTTCTGGTCCTTCCCACATATTGCAGGCCACAAGGACACTGGAGTAAATATATAACGTAACACATATGACAATTGATATGTGACTTGATAGGATATTCCTTCTTTGTAACGTTTGATTTAAATCCTTTTGCATTATAACTGTATGCACATGCCGTACACTTTGAACATTTAAAAAAACCTTTGTCTATCATAGCTCTGTTTTCTTTTAGATGAATAAGTGGACAGCTAGGGGCTATTTTTGATTTTAGATTTGACGCCCTAGTAAATATAATTTGTGGTTTCATGGGTAGAATTCCAGCAGAACATGTCCCTCAAGAAGAATGGGCCAATGTTTACCGATGATTTTTTAATCTTTGGGTGCCATGCTTATATTTTGTAATAAATGGCACCTATCAAGAAATTATTTTTTGGATCTTTTTCTTATAAACAAGAAATCTTCTCTCCTCAGTTGGTAGCGCTTTCTATAGCCTCATCCAAGATGCTCATGGTAATTCCTACTTAGATTTGCACTTCAGTTCCTCGGCCTGAGACGCAAAGTCCCTAATATCAGAGCAATTACCTTCTCAGGCGGAGGAACTGACCCCTTGATATTCTTTATCCACAATGAATCATGAGAACTGTCAGCGTCTCAAGTAGGTGTTGCCTGCCACTGGCTTGAAATATGTTTTGGTGTGAAGGGTGGTGATTGGTGACTAAATATGCCAATCTAAAAATCACTGTGCTCTGTGCTATGGTTGAAAGTGAACGGTAAGTGTTTATCATATTATTCACATAAGAAAAAAGTTTTTTTAATTTGTGCGCCCCGGAGCCCAGGACCAGATGAATATTACGTCATCTATATAACGTTTCCAGAGCACCAGGTCTGCCCCATATGGACAGTGTTCCAAATGGAATCTTTCCCCAACTGTCCTAAAAGATTTGCATAACTTGGGGCAAACCTGGTGCCCATTGCGGTTCCACATACCTGATTAAGTAATTGTGAGTAAAGTGAAATAATTATTGTTAAAAGAATAAATGCTGGCAAACCAAAATTGTTTAGCAGATGTCAAATGAGTGGTTGACTCCATTTTGAGATATCGCCCTGCAGTCCCAATTCATGGTCTATGATCGTATACAGTGACTTTACGTCTGCTGTTACCAATATATAATGGGGGGCTGCCACTTTAAATCCTTAAGGATTTGGAGGATATGGGTCGTATCTCTTAGATAGGATTTACTATGAACTACATAGGCGTGTAAATGATAACAATAAATTGAGATAAATTAGTAAAGAAAGGTCCAGAAATAAGGTCTACCTGGGGGTGCGTGAGGGGGTGTGGTGAGTGGGTATAAAATAAAATAAAGGTGTACGTGGGTGTGGTATGAATAATATGCTGCCCTTCTTCAGTGATTGCTTTACTTTCAAGCCGTGTCAAGCAAGCCTCCAGATCCTTTTTGTGTTGATCTAGGATCCACTACAAGGGGGAGGTAGGTGAGTCCTTTCCCTAGGACACATTTCTCCAATAGTCAGAGTGGCTGGCTAATATGAAAGATATTAGATTCTTGTTGTGCCTGTGTAGTCAGTCTACCAGTACCCGCCTCTTCTTCTCGGGCCCTGTCCTTTTCGTGTTTAGAGGTCGGATGGGGTCCACGTGAGGTTTGAATATTCCACCTCTGGGAAAATGTGGTCCCTCTCCTTCCTCCACTCTAAAAAGAAAATGGTCTTGTAACCAGGGTGGGTAAAGGTGTAATGAAACACATCTGTCTCACTTCCTACTCTAAGATCGGTCAAAACAGTAATGTATTACTCATAACAATAGGCACTTGTTGGTCTTTGTATCATATCAATAACGTCTTTAGCTTTTTTTCTGTTGAAGATGAAGGTTTTGTTATGTATAGGTATGAACCTGAGTTATTTGGCTTGGAACCAGAATGTTACTGCTTGTTTTTTAAAAACGTAGCATTACCCGTCTTGGACTGGTTTCCCTTTTGTCTCTGTGTTTTTATTGTCTGTAGGTAATGAATTTGTTCAATCTCTGATTTTTTATTGTAGTATTTAAACTTTCCTGTGCATGCTTATTCCATGTACGTTGACAACCCCGCTGTCCTAATCTGTTTTGGTCCCTGAAAACACTTCCTTTGTTTGGTTTGGACTATTTCTAATTCCATTTGGTCTAGCCTTTTTTGATAGTAGGTTCCAGTAAAAGTAACTCATTGCTATCTTTAAAAGGTTCTAATTGATTCTCCATATCTGAATCTGCTGATCTATATGATTAGTTTTTTTTCCGATAATAAATCAAAACTTCATCAAGGAGAGTGACAGGAGTCTAGTGTCTCGTTCCACTCCTTCATGAAAGCAGTATTCTCTTATCAGAAGTTGGTGACTTTGACACCTCATACCCTCTCTCGAATGCGGTGGTGGGAGGTTACCACACTGAGCAATATCTGGGAAAATCACCGCATTCCGAGAGGTCTGAGGGTGTCAAAGTCACCAACTTCTGATAAAGAGAATACTACTGCTTTCACGAAGGAGTGAACGAGACACTAGACTCCAAGTTCATTCCCTTGATGAAGTTATTGATTTATTATCGGAAAAAATCTCTAATCATACTAGATCAGCAATTTCAGATATGGAGAATCATTAGAACCTTTTAAAGATAGCATGAGTTACTTTTACTGAACCTACCATCAAAAAAAGGCGTACCAAATGGAATTAGAAATAGTCCCAACCAAACAAAGAAGTTTTTCAGGGACAAAACAGATTATGACACGGGGTGTCACGTACTTGAATAAAAAATCCAAGGAAGTTTAAATACTAATAATAAAAATCAGAGATTAAACAAATCCGTTATTACAAGACAATAAAAACACAAGGAGACAAAAGCCAACACCAGTCCAAAGAGGTAATGCTACTGTTTTAAAAAAACAAGCAGTAACATTCTGGTTCCAAGCCAAATAACTCAGTTTCAATTACCTATAGCATAACAAAAACCTTTATCTTACAAAAAAGCTAGAACGTTATGATCTGATAACAAAGACAACAACGTGCCTATTTGTTATGAGTAATAAATACTGTTTTTGACCGATATAGAGTCAGGAAGTGAGACAGATAGTGTTTCATATACACCTTTACCCACCCCTGTTAACAAGACCAATTTCTCTTTTTTAGAGTGGAGGAAGGAAGGGGACCACATTTTCCCAGAGTGGAATTATCAAACCTCATGTGACCCTCCCATCCGACCTCTAAACTACAAGAAAAGAAAATGCCAGAGGAAGAGAGGAGGTACTGGTAGCAACTAGACTAAACAGCACAAACAAGAATCTAATATCTTTAATATAGCCGCGCACTCTGGACTAACTGTGGAGAAACGTGTCCTAGGGAAGGACTCACTTTGCGTCCGGTGTGCGGTCCTAATAGTATTATGGTTTAACCTGTAATATAGCGTCCACAAATTTGCTAGGAAATTGCCTTAAAAAAGTATTTATTAGGGATGCCATCTCCAGTCAATCTGTAGCTAATCAGAGCTGAAAACGGATATGCCATCATCCAATAGCTTCAAAAGAAAATCCACTTTTTATCCTAAATTTGCCCAGGGGCATCTAGTAAGTTCTTTTGTCGAAATGGTGCACCAGGATCTGGAAGATTGCAGTCGCAGTTAAAAGGAAAGACGACAATGTAACAAAAAGAAAAAGAGCCTTGCAGAAATTGGAGACCATGAATTATTAGTGATAAAACGCTCTGGCAAGGGGGAGGTTTAGTTGGAATGGATAGATCCTATATCTACTGAGTCAAAAGAGTAATTGACGACAGAACCACCTACCTCCCCCTTTGTAGGATCCCCTAACAACACGAAAAGATCTGGAGGCTTGCTGTACACGGCTGAAAAGTAAAGCATCACTGAAGAAGAGGCAGCATATTATTCATACCACACCCACTACACCTTATATTTTAGACCCAAAATACACAAACACCTCACAGCACCACCGGGTAGACCTATTATTTTTGGAATTTCATCTTTATCTTCTAATTTATCTCAATTTATGATTTTCAATTTACAGCCCTAGTAGTTCATAGTAAATCCTATCTAAGAGATACAAACCCATAATCTCCAAATCCTTAAGGATTTAAAGTGGCAGCCCAATTTATATTGGTAACAGCAACGTCAGTCACCTGTTATCGATCATGACCATGAATGGGCTGCAATCTCGTATCTCAAAAATTGGAGTCAACCACTCATTTGAACTCGCTAAAAACAATTTTGGTTGACAGCATTATTTCATTTTAAACACTAAAATTTCACTTTTAACTCACAATTCTATAATCAGGTATGTGAACCGCAATGGGCACCAGTTGCCCCAGTTATGCAAATCTTTTTATTGGACAGTTGGGAAGAAGATTCCCATTTGAAACAACTGTCCATATGGGGCAGACCTGGTGCTCTGGAAACGTTATATAGAGACGTATATTCACGGGTCGCGTCGGGACACCAATTACAAACTTTTTTTCTTATGATAATAATATAAACACTTACATTTCACTTTCAACCATAGCACAGAGCACATTGATTTTTTATAGATTTGCATATTTATTCTCACAATCACACCTTCACACCAAACATATTTCAAGCCAAGTGCAGGCTAACACCTACTTGAGAGCGACAGTTCTCATGACCATTGTGGATAAAGAATATCCCAAGGGGTCAGTTCCTCCGCCTGAACGTAATTGCTCGGATATTAGGGACTTTGCTTCTCAGGCCGAGGAACTGAAGTGCAAATTCCTAAGTAGAATTACCCTGAGCATCTTTTGGATGAGGCTATAGACAGGCTACCAACTGAGGAGAAAAGATCTTCTTGTTTATAAGAAAAAAGATCCAAAAAATAATTCTCTTTGATAAGGTGCCATTTATTACACAATATACGGCATGGCACCAAAGATTAAAAAAAATAATCAGTAAACATTGGCTAATTCTCTTGAGGGACAATGTTCTAGCTGGAATTCTACCATTAAACCACAATTAATATTTACTAGGGCGTCAAATCTAAAATCAAAAATAGCCCCTAGCTGTCCACTATTCATCTAAAAGAAAACGGAGCTATGATAGCAAAGGTTTTTTTAAAGTTTTCAAAGTGTACGCATGTGCATAAGTTATAATCGCAAAAGGATTAAATCAAACGTTACAAAGAAGGAATATCCTATCAAGTCACATATCATTTGTCATATTTGTTTACTTTATATATTACTTCCATGTCCTTGTGGCCTGCAATATGTGGGAAGGACCGGAAGAACATATCAGAGGAGAGTATACGAACACATATACAACATAAAAAGACTGATAACTCATAGCGTTCCATCATTACCTCACACATCATGATAAAACCCTAGCGGTCTCAAATGTCAAGCTATTGAGATCAATTCCGCTAGTGTAAGAGGTGGTGATAGATTACAAAGATCCATATACTGAAGGCATACTGGAATAAGGAGCTCAAAACATTATCCCTAGAGGGTTAAATGTAGACTTTGAGTTAGGAGCATTCCTGTAATACTAGTTAGACATTTTTCCTTTTATTCCCTTTCCTTCAATAGGGACTATATATCATTTAACTGTTTATTGCCAAATGTAATTGGTACACATATATTTGTCAAATAACACTATTTTTACCTGTTTTATGTTGAATGTTGTGTTAGGTTATTATTGTTTTATGTCATGCAAAGCTGAATCAAATGTCAGTGATTCTACATGCTAATTGGTATATCCTCATAATTGCTTTGATTGACAGACCAATCGGAGCCAAGTTGAGGGTACTTATACCAGGCATCACTGCCATCACTTTATACCCCTGAGGAAGTGTGTTTAGACACATGAAACGCGTAGGGCCATTTTATTGTGAATTGGACATTAACAGTGGACAAGCAGTACAAGCGCTGAGTGCTGTGGCTGAAAGTTAGAGGGACAAGGAGGCGCGCGTTGCCATTTCCTTTGGCTTCGTTGGTGATTGCCAGGCCTTGACGCCACATCCGGTGACGTCACTACCAGTTCTGGCACACAACGGAGACATCATTTCCGGTTTCTGCCAGCTATGAGATACGGAAGGAATACACGGCTTCCAGGACGCTCTGCGGACCCTCCACACGTGGCCAACAGCCTTACCAGTCTACTGCGATTTACTATCTGCCGTCCTGTGAGTGTTATCTAGATTTTAACCGACCGGAGCGGCGTTCCAGATTTCTGTCCAACTATTTTATTCATTTAGTTTTATTAAATTAACTTTTATCATTAGCTTTGCTTTGTGTTGTCTGTCTTGGTGTGTCTGTTTGTTTTGTCACCTAGTGTCAGCCAGTTTGCAATTTTAGGTCTGTATAATTTGTTTTAACTGTGTTGCACTAAATATCTCTTTTTTCATTTCATGTTCCACTTCCCATGCATGAAGTCCTATCTGAGCACCCAAAGATTTAGAGACTGTTGATCTTGGGACTTTAACTATTTCTACTGGATATCCAGGATTCCATCATTTGGACTCACTAGGCGCCGGTATCTCTTTTTGTTTTATGCTGTCTATTCTGATTGTACTATCAGTTTATTATCAGGCTGCATACACTGGCGACACACTTTATTCGAGCTCGGCTAGTCCCACGAATTCGGGTATACCCGGGTGTATTGAGGTTTGTGACTGTTTTCTGCCCGAGTGCATTGAGGTATTTTCCAGGCAGGGATTGAAGCATTTTATTCCCGCTGGCTGCAATACTGCACAGTATATATATATATACTGCATTACAATTCATGAATTTATGCCATCTGGTAGACACGCGAAGCATTGCAGCCTATTAAATCCTAATCATTATCATTTAACAGATCAGCCGCCCGTCAGCCAGGCATGAACCCAGGCTGGGAAGGCATATTGTTTTAATCCTCATTAGCGCTAATATACATCACCTTTTCTTTCGTAAGTCCTTTGTAGCTACAGGCTATTCTAGGGCTTTGACCACCCTCATGCTGACTCTCTGAGTGACCAAAGAGGTGGTGTCACAAGGGTCTGTGTGTAACCAATCATGGTACATACCTGTGCCCTCCCCTTCTGGTGCATCAGAGAGGAAGTGCTAAATTATAGCAGTCCTCCTCCACCCCTCCTGGAGAGAGGAGCGTATGAGAGTTCTCTTCCTCCCCTCCTAGGGAGAGGAGGTGTGTGCTGCTCCTCCCGGCTGGGTCAGTCCCTCATGTGCTGACTGTACAAAAGAGATTATAGTCCTCAAGTCTACCAGAGAGCCGAGGCACCATCCTGAGGTCTGGGGACCCAGATCAATCCTCATGCATCCACTGTATACCATCTGCAGTGACTGCCCAAATAAATCATCCCTTTTTATATACCCCTGCCTGAGCTCTCAATCTGTTGGGTAGGGGTATGGCTGGAATCTGCCCTAGTGGGGGACTGACTGTGGAAATCCTGGAGCACACTGGAGCTGGAGGCGTTGACACCCTGAGTGAACCTTGAAGATCTACAAAAGCCTGTCCTATTCCCCAGACCATTGTGGACCACCCAGCTCTCCTGGACCTTCACAGATATGTCCGAACCACAACCAACAGTAACCAGTAGTGACATCTTCCAGAGAGGAGGGGAGGGGGGAACTGTGTTATATTTGTATTTCCTATCTCTAGTTTCTCTGTTATGATTGTGGAACCAGTTGTCAAAGGCATACAACTTCATGTGCTTTGGTTCTGGTACACATTATTATACATTTGTAAATGCCTAACAAGGCCAAAGAACACTTGTTATACTGGGGGAGGTGGGAATTGCCCAAATAATTGAACTCTCATGGTACTAGGTGGCTTGTTACCGTATTATGAGATGAGGCTGGTTCTCAGTAAGTTAAAGCAGCAAAACATATAGGACTGTAACTATTTTATCATTTTTATAACAGGATTCAAGCAGGAGGTATCAGGAGCTGAAGTGTGTTAATTTTAGCTCCAGAGACACCCTGCTTCTAGAGATACTTACCTTGATAGGGGGTGCTGGTATCTCTGCAGACAGGGAGTTTTGGGCCTAATGAAAATAGCTTTTAGGCTTAAATGTAACACAGGCCAATAGGCGTATCTGATATAATCTGTTGCAATTTCCTATTGGCCCGTGTGACATTTAAACTCCACAGAAATACCAGCACCCACTACGGAGGTAAGTATCTACGGAAGCAAGGTTCACCGGTGCTTAAATTAATGCGGTTCAACTCCGGTGACCTCCTGTTACAATCATATAATATAAAAAATAAAATAAATTATGCAGTGCTAAAGTACATGTTTTGCTGCTTTAAGTTTATGGGGGTGTAACAGGGGTCTATTCAAGGCCTTGCTGTACATGCAGACTTACACAGGTAAATTATTGAAATAATCAACTTTTCAGAGCAGTTTATTGTAGCAGTTCCAACATATATGCAAAAAACTAAAATAATGCGACTACTGCTACCATGTATGTCCGCATCTAAATGCTCTGTCCAGGCCTTTCTCACATCAAATCTATATGTAGCCCCCTGTAAACAGCACAGGCTATACATATCTTCCTCCTACTGTGGTAAGTCCTGTTAAGGGCAGGCACCAGTAGTGATCATGGGTTTTCCCCCCTTCAAGCCCTGCCCTGAGTGATAGATGCAGGCCCCTGACTCTGCTGCAGGCATGAGACAGAGGGGAGGTACTGCTGACATCATGAGGGGTGGGGCTAAGCCTATTTAGCAGCCCATTCCTGTAAGTGACAGTTAGTCTATTCTAGTCTATGCTGGAGTCTGTCCTAGGAGTGAGAGGAGTATGCCTAGCTCCGTCCTGGGAGCAGCAAGAGAGAGAACTCTGGCCTATGACATTTGGAGAACGAGCCGAGTTCAGGTGGACCAATGCCCCTCACCCCGATGATGGGGTGATGGGGAGAATCCATCCCCCACCCAGAGGATACCCTCTGAGGTGGGCAGTGGGGTATTGAGGCCCCAGCCCAGTCCATCCTGTCGGAGTGTACGCTTGGAGGGAAGGAGAGGAGGAAAGGCCTGTACAGAGTGGAGGGTCGTGTGAATTGGGGACATTGCTGTTGTTGTTGTGGCTGCTTGTCGCTACTACTGCCGGGTGCGGCTCGGACCAATAAAGAGAGACATTACCTTTTTACCAAAGACTGTTGTGTGATTCTGGAGCATCCACCCTGGGACCAGGGGTCACTCTTCTATACGGGTCCTACCCCATACCCTGGGAAGGTATAGAGGATGGAGGCGCTGCACCACCACTGAAAGCATGGAGACTACTACCCCAGAAGCCTGGTCCTGTGATCCCCCACACCACCGCGGGAGACTCAGGCCCTCCTGTTCCACGCAGGTACACACCACCCAGTACATGTAATCCGCCCTCACACACCCTAGATATGTCAGATGAGTCTAGGGGGGGGTGAATAAGGGTTACATATAGTCAGTCCAGCAGTGTTTCCCCATATAGTCTCTCCAGGCTTAAGCCGCCAGTGCTGTTGTAAGCTTTTTTCCTCCCTGTAAGAGATGTGTGCAGAGGTACGCAATGGAGAACGTTTTAATGTGAAACTAAAATGAGGCTTTATTGCACCTGTTCCTTTAACACAGTAAAAACACTTAAAATAAACCAAATAAAGCCTACTCTGCTTTGGAGAATATCTACACCTTTACTCCGTCCCTTTCTAACTAGGTGGGTAGCTAAGCTAGTTACCACCCCCAAACATATATACATATAGATATAAAACAGTCAAGAAGAAAGTCTCTTATCTGTTTGTTGTAGCTGTAGGTGAAGGCCTCTCTACTCTCCTGGGTCAGCACCCTTGTGTGCTATGGCAATGTCTGTGTCCAGGTATAGAAGTCTGGTCCCCTTGTCTTGCTATCAGCATACAGTCCTTCTGCAGCTCAAGACATCTGTTCCACTGGTCAGCTCTAGTTTTGGGCTAAGGAAATCTTCCTGTTTCTCAGAACAGGCTTTTTCAGACAGTCCTAATCAGCCGGGTGAGTCTGGTTGATTGCTGGTCAATTGCACACCAGCACACTGCTGGATTAGAAGCAAGTTTTTCCAGCTGTGATAAGTCCCTGTTACACTCCCATATTAGCTCTTGCTGCAATGCACCTTAGGCTGCGCTTATAGTGCCGGCGAAAGCGATGTGATGGTGACGTCACGTTGCGGTCACTGGAAAAATCAAATTGACTTGATTTCTAGCGATCGCGACCAAGCCGTCGCTTCTACAATAAGCGCATGTGACGCCGGCAATACATTTGTTTTACCGTGACGTCGCAGTCGCCGGCACTATAAGTGCAGTATGCTGCGCTAGTAGTCCAGCACCACATTCCTATCCAAACCATGCAAAATGGCTTTTATGACACATTTTGTTTGTGGGTGTGAAATTCCATGCAATATGTAAATTGTGTATGGTAATGCGGTCAATTCACATATTGACATTTTCAAATTAAGCTGAGCGAGAAAGGGTCCTCCGCTGTGTTAATCCGATGGGCCATTAGTCTGGCCGCTGGAATCTCGTGGCGTGCTAGAGGTTGCCGTGCAAAACATGCATGGCAAGCGGTAGAGAACAGTACTGACATAAAATAAAATAAAAATATGTAGAACATTTTCCAATTATTTATTTGCATGTTTCCCAGGTATGGCTCTCTTAAATATGTTCACAGATATAATTAACCTTACCATTCTCATTTTCATTAAACTGCAAAAGTGTTAATCAGGGAACAGTATAACACAAAAACTGCTGTTGATTTCAATAGGAGTTTCTGTGTTACCTACAGTATAGTGTCCCAATCTGCAGTCTCACAGTTAATGAATAACCTCCATGTCTCATCTTTTTAAGTCACTTCCAAGCACACCTTCACCCCACTCTGACGTAGTATGATGCAAAATGAAAAAGGAGACAGGTGAAAGCAACAGATTAACTCTCATTTATGTTGTCACATACTGTATGTTGTTCAAAACCACAACTAGCCCCTTGTTTCAAAATATAGTACTGAGAAATAGTAAAGTTAAATAAAGAGTAGGTATCATACATTTTACATTAAGGGTAAGGTATCTTGTCTGTTTGCAAAGCCACAGGAGTAGATGATGAGCATGAAGAATAGAGCTACACTCACAGGAATTTGATGAATAATAAGTGCATTTACTGTGAGGATCTATGTTTCAGTTATTCTTAGAAGTAAAATAAAAGAGGGATGGGTCACAATAAAGAAAACTAAAGACACATTTAATTTACTATAGATCCCTAATGGTATTAGAACTATATAATCGTAACATGCAGCAAAGTAAACATTACCATACAGTTGTTCAAATCTCAACTATATATAGGGATACAAAAAATATATATATATAGCAGACGCACGAGCTATTCCACCAAACGTAGCTCCTTGAAACCACATGCCCTACGTGTACGCGTTTCTTCCGATTGACGGATTAACAATACAAGGAAAGGTCAAAACATAGCATGCTGACACCAATGCACAAGAGACTCAACATTTCAGGCTAAACGTTACCCTTTGTAAAGATAACTAAATGTCTAACACAAATATACTCCATTTGAGACACTGGCAGTGAAAAACGCACCAAAAGCAGACATATCCCTCCATTGTGACAAGTGAATGGTACAAGAAAATAAATGTAAGAAATAAAGACAAAGAACATTGTTTAATCAGATGCTGGGGGGAAAAAAAAACCTCAAAAACAATACAGAATCAAATGTTGTCTATTGATAGGGAAAATGCCTGCTGGGTAAAGGAATAGATGGAGTGGGATCGGGGAAGAATATAGAGAGTATCCACAATTAAGTATTTATTTTCATACAGTACTGAATCATAGGACCTTTTGACAACACTGTGTGGTGCGAGCGTATGTAAATGAGAACAGATAGTCTGTTGCAAGTGTAACGGGTTTTCCCCCCCCAATCTCACATTGGCCCGGGTACTCTAACAACCAACCCCCATTACATGTTTGTGTTTGGTGGTGCACCTATAGGCAACAGGACTCCTGAGTCTCCCGCTTGATGTTATTAGGGGATTTCCAGCAGGACAGGTAGCTGAGGTAGTGGGTGCGAGTTCAACTTACATAATGTGCAGTGCCTCCACCTCATCAGGATCTGTGTTTCCGCAGGGAGATGGTCCTGGTGATGAACTCCTTCTTGGTGGTGACTGCCACTGTTGAGTAAATTCCACTCACACAGTGGGGTATCGTTAACAAGGTCATCTTATTTGTAGACGGTGATGTAGCAGACTGCCCCATGCAGCTGCCGGCTCTAGCCGCACATCTCCATGCTGTCCCTTCGCCAGGTAGCCCCCAAATTGAAGGGGATTCCCTCTTCTCCTAGGGAGATCTCTCTGTGCCAGGTCCTGGACACAGAGTGGCTTAGACAGGCCGAGTGTGGGTCAACCTGGACCGCTAGTTACTTCACTAGGGTCACAAAGTGTCCCTACAATCCCTTATGCAGGAAAATACAACTTCCCAACAACTTTCCACAGCTGCTAGAACACACTGTCGCTAACTGTGTTGTGCCTTATATACTTCAGGAGGCAGGCGCATCCCTGATGTCACTATCCAGGGACTCAGAGCATACAGCCACTCCCCTCCATACATAGGGCACCTCACCATGGTGTGAGGGAAAACCTCCATAACTACTGCTGGCATACCTGTACTTACCAGGACTTACTGCCAACAGAGAGGAATGTAATATACCATTATTATGCATGGCTATATACTCCCCCTGGTGAATCCCCACTGTCCCGGCTGGGGCCTAAATTTGGTGTACCTTGCTCCAGGAAACACTGAAAAAGAACACACAAATTAAGCGTTAAACATTATCACCTTCACATAATAATGACAGAACATACGCTCACTGACCAGCAGAGAGCGTCAAAGAAAAAGGCAGACCACTCTTTGACGGGACCTAATAGTAGTGTCGAGGGTCTGGTTTCTTCACCTCCCACCCCGCTGCATCGGTGACTGTCACGCTATACTCACGGGGCAAGCCACGCTCATTACAATACACCACCTTGTGCATATAGATGCTGCGCCCGATTTTCCAAACCCTCATAAGTTTGGGAAACCCTCTGCTCAGCCTGAACTCCCTTAATGGCTCCTCCCTTATTAACGATATAATATTCTATATCATTACGAAGCCACCTCTCTCGATTGTCCTCTATTTCCCCCATCAGAGGCTTGGGGACATATGGGTATTCAAGCCCATGTGACCTTTTATATTTGGCTGCAATAGCCCGTTCAGCTTGGCAGGCCCGGGTTAATTTAGTTAGCCCAGCCTTTCCCGGTAACACCCATGACAGGGGCTCATCTGACTCCGCCGGGTCATCTAACCCTTCAGATCCCTTTGGGGTAATAAGACCTCCTTGTATTCGGTCCCACCTTACTCGTAGCTCCTTGAGATAGGCCTCATCGTCAAAATCCCCAGGAGCCCACCAATGGTCAACCACCCCATCCCTTTCTAGAATGAAACGGGTGCGGTCTATCCAGGCGACATAACCCTCATATAATGGTGCCCACCACCTAGTTTCCCGTACCTCCTCTGAGTTGGGTTCTAGTGGCTCTTCCTTCTCAGGCCCGCCCGATGATACCCCTGAAGTACCCTCAGATGGCGCAAACCTTCCCTTACGCTGTGGCCAGTGTCCACCTGTGTCCACCTGGTGCTTTCACTGGGTACCGACCCTCGTCGGGAAATCCTCCCTCCACCCTCCGACCCATCATCCGAAGATCCCCAGTCCAGGCTTCCAGTCCGTTCTTCGGTAGGACCCCGGGAATCCCCTGACATACCCAGGCTAGAAGTAGACTCGAAGGAACAGGTGACAGGGACAGGGGGTTGAACTAGGGCCTTGGGGCTAACTTTGGGGATGGACGGGGTTGGGGGACGGGGCAGAACGGTAGGTACCGGCAGGATCACGGCCTGCTCCTCCGCAATACCTGACTCACGTCCGCCACAAAGTCCATTCTTTCCTTCGGCAGCTGAGCCTCTCGCTCTCCGGTTCGAGCGCCCACTCCGTCTGCTCGTAGGGGATCGACTCCCACTGCTCGACTGTAGAGGCGCGATCGCCTCCCACTCGACACCGCTCAGGTCGTCCGGAACTGCCTCTGGACACGCACGTTCTGCGACGCCATCTTGGGTTGGGTCCCCAATCGAGACCTCTTCCTCCACGAGGACATCCGGCAATGCCCTTCTGCTGCGCGGTCCAGCCTGACCATGGATCCGTTCTTCGTTCACCTCCATCCCCGGGATCTGCGGTGAGCACGGAGTTAACCTACTGCTCTGCAGGGTCGGGGTGGATCGACCTCCTTCTGACCCGCTAGTCACCACGGCAGTGGGACTCCGGCACTCGGGTTGGCGCGGCACTGGAGACACTCGACTCTGTGTCTCCACACCATGAGGGATAGCATCTTGCCACGGAATATCACTAGTATGGTACTCCGTCAACAAGTCCTGTGCCTCTGCCAGCCTGGCACACTCCTCGTCCGAGGACTCTAATTTACAGTTCGGGCGGGGTATTCCAGTAGGGGACCATCGATGGGCTCCTTTCCGGTCACCTCTCCAATGGCTGGTTTTCTCCGCCTTAAGAATTCGGCTTGACTCCGGCTCCGCGGGACCTGCACTCACACTCCACAGTGCACCCGGAAGCTCCGCTGCCTACATCGGGGTAGGATCTTTCATCCCCACGGCCTGTACCGGCACAAATGTCGTATATTGCAGTCCACAATGAGGGCATCGAGCCTCACTGCCCACGGCTCCGCCCGACAGTCTGCACTGCAGGCAGAGACAGACCACTGTCTCCACACCCTCTACGCGGATAATCAGGACGCCTCCTGGAGCCAAATAGGGGTGGGTCGATATCAAGGGAACCTGTTCCACTTTCTCCGCTTGCTCAGCCATGGTCACCAACGGAAGCACTCGTCCTAGCGGTCTGTATTGATCAATGGCTCTTCGCAACTGAAGTGCAGGGGATGGTTGAGCAATCCTTCCCCCCACTTCCTCCATCGGCATCCGGTGGAACTGCAGACCCCTCCCCCTGGTTGAAACTAGGGGGATGTCTCGCCACTTTGTAGGCTGACCCAGCACAGGGGCGGAGTGAGTCATAGTCCATGAGGGCGCAGCTCCAGCTTTCGCGCCAAACTCCCCAACTGGGTGGAGTTTCCTCGTTGCCGCAAATCCTGGCCAACAATTAGCAAACTGCAAAGTTGCAAGACTTTCTGCAGCTGGCCCACGCGGTGTCCCAGGAACGCGGGAACCGCCATTTTGGTAAATACTGTCCTTCTTCATATTTGAGGTAGCGTCTGGCTGTTTGTTTATTGGTGTATAATCTCGCAAGGCTGTCGTCCTCACTATTCTCGGGGGTATCTTCCCGAGAACATAGGCATGACAAACACGGCGCAGCCACGGCTTTCACGCCATTCCATAACAAACCCACAAAAGTCTCTTCTGTAGTCTGTTCTCCGTCCTCATTCCGGCATCCTGGACCTTCTGCTCTTTGCAGATCCTCCATTCTGACGGTCGCTTCTTGCTCACTGTATACTGGATTATTGTACATGGAGCTCCGCTCTGCGGGGCAGCTACCACATCAGTACAATAAACATGCCTTGTGCACCCCCTTGTGTACCTAACATAGGTCTAACTCGTGTTTGCACTACCTCAGGCTAGGCTCACTCTCTCAGTGTCTACTGTATCTCCTTCCTCCCAGTCTGTGCTCCCTTCGGTAAGTGATCTGGAATGGCTAGAGTACTCTGGGGCTTCCATGCAGTACTTGGGCGTCTACCTCTCTTGGTCAGCCTAGTGCAGACCCTCTCCAGGAGTCCTGACCTAGTTAACAGGCTACAGGCGTCCTACCCCTAGCGCTACCTCAAGGTGACTCGGACAGCTATAGCCCTTCTCCAGACCCACTAACTCCTCTCAGGTTCCCAGGTTATCCCTGCGGTTCCATTCCAACACAGCACAAAGTGGCAGCATACACTTTCCCTGTTTCCTAGCGTGTGCCTAGCAAAAGCCTGTCCTGTTTAATATATCTCAGCAGCGCCTCCAATTGTAACAGGTTTCCCCCCCCCAATCTCACATTGGCCCGGGTACTCTAACAACCAACCCCCATTACATGTTTGTGTTTGGTGGTGCACCTATAGGCAACAGGACTCCTGAGTCTCCCGCTTGATGTTATTAGGGGATTTCCAGCAGGGCAGGTAGCTGAGGTAGTGGGTGCGAGTTCAACTTACATCATGTGCAGCGCCTCCACCTCATCAGGATCTGTTCTTCCGCAGGGAGATGGTCCTGGTGAGGAACTCCTTCTTGGTGGTGACTGCCACTGTTGAGTATTTCCACCCTCACGACAGTGGGGTATCGTTAACAAGGTCATCTTTATGTAGACGGTGATGTAGCAGACTGCCCCATGCAGCTGCCGGCTCTAGCCGCACATCTCTCAGTGGCTGTCCCTTCGCCAGGTACGCCCTCCCAAATTGAAGTGGGATTCCCTCTTCTCCTAGGGAGTCCTCTCTGTGCCAGGTCCCTGGACACAGAGTGGCTTAGACAGGCCGATTGGTCAACCTGGACCGCTAGTTACTTCACTAGGGTCACAAAGTGTTCTTACAATCCCTTATGCAGGAAAATACAACTTCCCAACAACTTTCCACAGCTGCTAGAACACACTGTCACTAACTGTGTTGTGCCTTATATACTTCAGGAGGCAGGCGCATCCCTGATGTCACTATCCAGGGACTCAGAGCATACAGCCACTCCCCTCCATACATAGGGCACCTCACCATGGTGTGAGGGAAAACCTCCATAACTACTGCTGGCATACCTGTACTTACCAGGACTTACTGCCAACAGAGAGGAAAGTAATATACCATTATTATGCATGGCTATACAAGCAAGAGAGGATTCCTGATAACAGTCACCTGACACATAGCCCAGATGGTGCTGTGAAAGCCTGTATGCTTGGACACAGGTAGTGCCAAAGTGCACCCATGTCTGAGGAATCCAGTATGCAAGAAGTAGAAACCTCATTGATGGGATATAGGGCCTCATGCAGTAAGCGCCGAAAAGCCATTTTTCGCCATTTTTGCACCAATATTGCCTCTCCGATTCAGTAAGCGCCGATAAGCTCCAAAAATCGGCTTTTTTTTATTCGAAAAAAACTTTTCGGCAGGCAGCTGCCGATAAGCCACTTTTCGCCAGTTATCGGCACTTTTTGAAACACGCTCAATTCTAGTAGCCCCGATCAGCTTTTCACTGCTGATTGGCACTCAAGAAATGAGATTTTTACGGCAATGGCAATCCGGCCCGCCAACTAAAGTTAGCACGTTGCAGGGGAGAAGGATCGGCAAGGGCGCCGTGACGGCACTTAGAAAAAAATAGCTCATCTCAACATCTATGGAGTCAATGGAGCTGAGACATATTACTTTTTATGACTGTTTCCGTGGTATTGCTCCAAATAAAACTTTACTTTACATTACAGTGTCGATGTTATTCACTTAATCGTGTCACTGCTTACGTTCATTATTGGCAGAACATCTTACTTGTGAATGTTATTATTATTTGCGTGGTACATTAATGTTTATGTTAATCTGTGTCAAGGGATTGTTCCTATAGTAAACTCTTAAATGAACAGTTCAGATAATCTGAAACATGTTTGTAAAGTGTCCTGTATTTTATTCTAATATGATCAAAATGTTTTGAGACATAGCACCGATCATGCCCTTTATTTTGCTATAAATTATATAATGCTTATAATGGATAACGCATTATACAAGTAACAAATTGTTCTTATTCGTCATGTTTACATGTTGTTTGGGACATCCCTCTTTTTATTATGTCAGCAATTGCACACTCAATAACTTTGCATGAGTACATTGGACACAATGCAGTGTAATCATTTCATGTAAACTGGTACACATCTATTAGAGGAGATCTGTTTGCGATTCATCTAACATAATCAATTGCAATTCTACAGTTGGCTAGTATTTATGCATATGAACATTTGAATTTGTTTATGTAAAGATGTGACAATCCCATGCAAACTTGAACATGTTGCAAGGTTGTTGTCAAAGTTTATTTCATGGTTCTATTCAAATTAGATTAGTGACTGTTGCGTAAATAACTATTATATGCATTCTTAATTCATTTAGACTTTGTGTAAACTATCTTTATAAAGATTAACGTGACATCTTAGTCAAATATCATCTTTGAATGATTAACACATAATGAATCCGTGTTAGTTTTAGTGGAGACACGCTTGTAGTTTACAAGTGCAATATGTTTCTTTCACACCTTTAACTTATTCAAGTCACGTGACATAATCACATAGCTATTTCAAGGAGGACAATTACATGCACATTCAGAGCTATAGACCTGAAGATGCTAAGATTGTTGTTGAGAAGGCGGAGAATTCTTTTGGAGCAGAGGATAGCAGAGGGGCAGGATGTCAGAGGGCCAGGAGAGGACAGGGACAGGGGACCGGAGGGACAGGAGGGGAGAGGACAAGGACAAGGAGACAAGAGAAGAGAGAGGAGAGAGGTGGTGCCTCGTCCATGTGTGTATCGTGAGCGAACGATTTTAGATGGGATGAGAGAGGAGGAGATCATCAGTCGGTATCGTTTGAGTTCAGCAGCAATCTTATCTCTTTATGAAGAGATACGCGAAGATTTAGATTTTGCAACAGCCAGAGGTCGTGCAGTCCCTGGGCTTGTTAAAATGCTGTGCTCATTACATTATCTTGCTTCAGTGTCATTCCAGACAACTGTGGGCATAGTGGGCGGGGTCTCTCAATCGTCATTCTCGCGGGCCTTTAGCCAGTTTATATGTGCACTGAGTAGACGCGCTAGGAATTATATTCATTTTCCTAGAGAGCACACAGAGTGGCTGGAAGTGAGAAATGGCTTTTATACCATAGCCGGGATACCATGTGTGATAGGTGCAATCGATTGCACCCATGTTGCCTTGATCCCGCCTAGTCAGAGTGAGCATGCTTACCGGAATCGTAAGCACTACCATTCCCTGAATGTCCAGGTGGTAAGTGATGCCACGATGAAGATTATTAATGTGGTAGCCAGATTCCCGGGTTCCAGCCACGATTCCTCTATCCTGAGAAACACATCAGTTTTCCATGCTTTCGAAGTAGGCTATTTTGGACATGGTTGGCTGGTGGGTGAGTACATATTATGAAGTGTTACGGACACTAATTGTGAAGTATTTAAATGTTGCATGTTATAGACATATACACACACACCTTGAACAATAAACAACTTCCACATGAAATTCACGTGTTATGTCAAACATATGAGTAGCCATATGAACATACAAACTCGATAGCATCAAATAACGGATTGTCTTGGACAGTATACTATGGATGTGTCATTTGCGCTACACATAACATCATACTGAATTACAGACATATGTGCATCTTGGCAAAAACTCTCATATATGACTAAACATTTGACATGTCATATGTCTAACATGTGCCATAATATGTACTAAATGTTTGATTTCATAATGTTTCCACATTGTATAATGTTTGAGAATGTTTATCCACGCTGGATTATAAATGACTCAGGATACGGAATTAGGCCTTGGCTTTTGACACCAGTGCCTAACCCTCAATCCGAAGCAGAGGAGCGGTATAATGTAGCACACATCTCTACAAGGTCAGTCATTGAGCGGACATTTGGCCTGCTCAAAACAAGGTTCAAGTGCTTAGATCGAAGTGGTGGGGCACTCCAATACAAGCCTGAGAAAGTGGCAGGTATCGTGATTGCTTGCTGCATTTTGCACAATGTGGCCCTCCTCCATAATATTGAAGGCGACATATGTCAGGGCTTAGAGGAGGAGCCTCCAGTCCATGCTGCAGGTGACAGTGACCAAACAGCCTGTGGTGTGGAGACACGACGTAATGTGATCAACACATATTTCTCATGTAAGCAACAACCTATATGTTCATAGTAATATATATGTATTCATTCATGTTTCTGAGAATGACATGTGTCCAAATATTATTCACCTAGGAACCTGATGCATATCCTACTCCCACCTTTATCTTCTCTGCTGTGTGGACAATGACATCTGGCATGGGTATGTAATTCATCAACACGTTGGATACAAATAGATCCAAAAAGCACTTTTGTGTGTACCTGAGTGAATAATGTAGTGCAAGTCGATATTCTCTGAAAGATTTATTGTTGTGTATGCCTTAAAGACATGTAAAAAATGTTTCACTAAAATTGTTACAGAAATCTTTTTATATACAAATGGACACTTGGAGTCTGACATGTGGGTGCCAATGATGTATAGCATATTATGTTTTGGAGATCACATTGTTCATATATCTTCTAACGTTTTCGATCACATTCTAAACTGTAACATATGTAGGTGAAAAAGCTCATATAACATGTGATGCTCATTAATCATCTTTTTCTTATCAATTATATTTGTCAGTCCTGTTACTCCAATGACTGTTCATGGAATTTCTTTAACTGAAGATCTGTAACAAGAGGGACAAACAGCGCAACAGGTATTGTGATAGTATGTTTAAGCATTACATAATGAAAAAGTGTGCACCTTTAAATATGTCCTTCGTGTATTGTGTCCCTGTTGTTGGCTTGATGTTTGTGGTCTTGGATAGTGTCTGCTAATGTTATTAACTACATTAGATAACCTGTCAGTATGATGAGTTGATGACATCAATTCATGCACATGAGCGATGGTAACAGACAATGCATGTTTTGATCAAATAAACATGTGCAAATGATCCTTACCATTGCAATATCTGTCATTAGTTGTTCACTCTCTTGATGTTCATCTTAATTCATACATGTGTAAGTTGTACTTGAAGATGTGTCTTGATTTGAGGTGCATGTAAGTTTTTACGAACTCTTTCCCGCATTAAAACATTTTTTATTAACATTTCAGATATTTCTAAAGATTAGTAAACACAATGATAATGTTTTAAAGAACATTTTTCATATATGAACTCGACTTAGGAATAATCATAATCATCCTTGAGAACAACTTTTAACATAATAACATTCATGAAGTCCAAATGGTTATAGGAATAAATGTTATACAAATTGGACATGTTTACACGTGTGTGTGTTTGTGTGTAATGCATGTATTTGTTAATCAATGTATATTTACATACATTATTGTTTATTAAAATGCTACCCTTAACTTAGCTATTTATGTGTTTAACATATAATGCATGTACATTCACATAGAATAAAATATTATTCATCGTGAGTTTTACATAGTAACACAAAGGTGAATGTGTTAATAATGGTTAAATAACATAAATGAGATAATGTATTTTATGTTGGTACTACAATATAGGTGTTCACAAATGATTAACACGTCATTGTTTGAAAAACAAGGACAAAATTGGTATTGTATACTTTCATATACTATGTTTATGAGTAATACTTTTGAATGTAGATGATTCTAAAATGAACATTTTACGTCGAAATATATACTACATTATTGTGTTCCAATAGTGATAATGTTGTTTGAACATATCAGATCACACTAGAATACATATTATGTTTGCTAATATTGAATACATATGTAACTATCATTAGAATGTATGTGTGTTAGCAACATCATGTGGACAATTAAGTGCATAGTAACACATTTCACACTAGGCAAAATAAGTATCATTGTCGTAATCAGGGTGACACTGTTTGCAAGCATTGTAACATAATGATTACAATTTCTTGTATAGACGCGTCACACTCTGGGTCCACCTCAAATCATACATTGGTCCCATATATTCATAACCGAAATCTCTGAAAGAGAAAAAAACATAATGTTGCAACATTGCACATGTATCTATCTTTCAGCATCATAACGCTGTACTAATCTGCATATGATTGGCGAGGTTCACACATAAGGTACATATATGCTTAAACTTCAAGGATCATTCAAATCAGCAACAAGAATGTTATGTTTTAAAACCCGCTGTTCGCATTATTACAGTTATGTGAGTTTCGGTGTCTGAATACATAATATTGTGCGTGCACAACGTGTGTTGCGCACGCACGTCAGTAAGCTGTGGTCACAGTGTTTGCGCATGCGCACGACGATGTGTACACTGTGCGTACAAGACATGTCCCTCCATGGTGCTGGTACCAGTACGCAGATTCGCGCGGAAGATGCATCTATGCAATAATAAAAATGTCACTTCAACACACGTACATATAGTAACATTTACAAGTGAGGTGTGGCCACGCCCACAGCGGACGATCAGCCATTGAGCGATAACAAGACGCGTGAGGTCATGTCCACGCAACCATGAAACACACGCAAACACCCCTCCCACAGAATGAACATCGGCCTACAGCCCTGTGCACGCGCCGCCCCACCGGCGTGCGCTCCTAACAGACTGCAGAGTGACCGTAGCAATAAGCTACGGTCACAGGCAACACTGTGTCACGTGCGCACGGCAGGGGGGGCGGTGCATCGGTCATCGTTGTCAGTACGCATTGTGACATGACCCCGTACCCACATCACATGGCGGCGACACGTACATTGTTTTTATATGTTCAAAAAAGGTAAACAACGAATTTTAGTTCTGTGTGTGTGTATATATATTAGAACAATACGCTTTACAATCATTTAGAAGGATTTCATGATGACACCGCCACAAATGTGTAGTCATGTATGTTAATGATGTAATTTTTAATATGACTTCTTATATTTATCTACTGTGTATATGTTAGCATGTCTGCAATGTTACACTTAATCCTGTAATTTGGCGCTTACATTGTGTATATTAGGCAGATGATGCTGTCATATTTGTTAAATATATTATTCATGTAAATGAAAACATAAAGCAATGTTTACCTTTATTGTATAACTCAGAACTCACATTGCTGGAATCCATTGCTCCAGTCAGACACAGCCGGATCACCCATGGTTGAGTCAATACTTGAATCCTGAGGCATACACATCTCGGTGACCCCGTCATCTGGCTCCGCAGTGGTTTGTGGAAACAACACAGTCGGAGGTACGTACACATCTTGTCTGTTTTCACATACACACTTGTATTGTGCATGGAAGTTTGGACAAAGACTGTAGTAGTTATGTCCATCTTGCCTCTCGAATTGTGGAAGGCACGGTGCAGGCATGTCAGCAGACACGACAGTCTGTGAGCGTTCATTGTTACTGGTAGAAGGAAAGAATAGGCTATTTCGCAGCAGATATGTTCCATGTTCCAAGGTAATCTTAAACTTGCCAACAGCTGTACCACTGCCCCGCGCGAGGAGGTAAGCGTTGAAAGCATTCATTTGCGTATAAAGTGAAACGGACAGAATTTTTCCAATTTTTCTGATTAGCTGCCTGTTTGTAGTATGGATATGTTTCCATGATAAAGCCATATATTTCATTCACTGTAGCCCGTTTATCGACATTAGCTTCAATTGATTGATAAATCATATATTTGTATGATTGTTCAGGTTTGCTCAGCAATATACTTGCAAGTGCCATGTCTTCTCCGTTGTATTTTGCCGTTTAAAATGAGAATGCCTAAGCATGTAAGCTAAATGTGAATATGGTAACATTTAATCTATGTGCGGTATTTTTCAAGGTTAAAATACAACAGAGACTTTGTACGAATAGCCATTCTCCCACAACAAGATTGTTGCAATAATTGTGTGAGATTGTTCTTGAAGCAAAAATATTTTTCTCATGAAACGAAACTTTAGATTATGTTTATACAATTATAATGGCACATCAAAGTTGCAGAAATTCATTAAGATAACACTGTGTGTTAATTAAGCAACATTGATATAATATACATAGTTAGAGACACACATAAACACAGTTATATAAACACACATTATATTTATATATTCGTGTGTGCTAAAGTATATACATACACACTAATAACACTCATATCACATATACATACATATAATGTACATAACCAGTTAAGGTTATTTTTTCAACAAATATATCTTTTTATATATATATATATATATATATATATATATATATATATATATATATATATATATATATATAAATCCGGACGAATATGTTTACACTTACATATGTATACATATTTTAGGCACATTCATAGTGTGGTATATCTCTATGTAGAGAAACACACACACACACACACACTATAGAGACAACTATATATATTGATCTATCGAAATATATATACAGTACACGTGGATAAGTGTGTATATAGATATATATACAGACAGATCATATATATATCTATAGAGACACAGAATATATATATATATATATATATATATATATATATATATATAAACACACAAAATATATATATAGAGAGAGAGAGCGTATATGTGATGAGAGAGAGAGACTATATACATATACATACGTATACTGTACATATATATATATATACATATACATACGTATACATATATATATATATACATATACACACACACATATCATTATATATAGAAATATAATACAAAATATAGACAGATTTTATGTGTGTGTTGAACACATATATGTATATCTATATAGAGTTTGACACACACACAAAGTGTCTATATAATTTTTACTCTCTCTGTCTCTCTCTGTCATATATATATATATATATACACACACATACATACATACATACCTACTGTATAGAGAGCCTTAAATAGTTTGTCTGTAACAAGTATTTGATACATGATTACATGTAAAGATTATGAAGTATTAATTCAGATTATTCAAAGGAGATTTGTTACAGCTTCAATTGTAATTTACACATTACATGAAACTTTAGGTCATGTCATATGCAACATTTAGTGATGTTGTATTGAAATAATTGTGTCATAGCATGACACTTAACATTAGAATACTGAAGGGGAAAGTTAGCATACTTAATAAGAGCTAAGTGACTTTCATAGTCCATTAACATGCACTGTATGGCATAATGTATTTTCACTATGCAACAGATTAATTATTGTGTATAATTTCTTTGCAAACATGCCTTACCTAATTCAGTTAAGGAGCATTTCTCAACATTCATATGTCTGAAAGGACATACTTTCATATTTGCAAGTATCTCTACCTATTTCTACATGATCATACATACACTATGCATGAATGAGTATGCATTAAACACCACAACAACACAAAACAATTCAGTGAACTTTGTTTTTATTTATTTCTGTTTTGGCTTTTGAGAGCGAGTCACTGGCCTGTTTGTTGGCTCTTGTGATAGCCTTCTCCCTGTGCCAAGTACTCTCTGTCTACCAGTTGCACTTGTTGTGGCCTGTGGCAGTTCAGGGACACTTGTTGTGGCGTGTGGCAGTTCGGGGGCACTTGTTATGGCCTGTGGCACTGGTTCAGCACTTGCGATAGATTGAAACACTGCTGGAGCAGTTTCTTGTGGGTGTGACAACTTTTGTTTGCAAAAGCTGGTTATTTCTAATTGTTTAACCATTTTTCTTTTGCGTGTTTCATTTGCAGGTGTCTGTTGAATATTTGGAAGAGATGATTGCAACGCTTCTATGTTGAAAGGGACCTGAAGAGAAGATACACCAAGTCTACATGAAACATCCTGAAGTGGTGACTAAAGAAGTGATGGGTCGGGAGAAAAGTTTGCACCACGGAAATATCCATCCTCTGATGGGTTAAAGTGGAATTCCTGGTCTCTTGCTGTACTCCTAAACTAATTGGCTTGGCTTACATTGAGAACTAGTACTTGTAAAGTGTTGTTGAGATTTTATAGTTCTTTAGGAATTTGTATGATTACATTTTTTATGTGTATAATTTCTGATATCATCCTTTCATGCATCCATTCATGCATCCTTTCATGCAGTGAGATAATTTCAGAATGGCGACGATTTTCTTCAGCCAATATTCATTCTTCAGAAGCTGCAATTGCGGACAAACTGTCACGAGCAGGAGGACTTGAATGATGTGTTAATCCAGGAGTGTCAACAACTTCATGGTCACTTGAGCCCATTTGTCCCTGAAGTTCAAGATCTGTTTGTAAAAATTAATAAATAAATGAACAAGTTACATGGAACATCAACATTGGTTCATGCAATAATGATAGTTGTTCTCATAGTGTAACACATTAAATGTTGACATATTATAAAAAATGTTTTGACAATAAATGATTTACTCATTTGGCCACCTGTACAAACGTCTCGAGTCAGTGTGAATGATTACTGAATGGAAGATTGTTCTTACATCACAACTCATACTAGGTAGTTTAAAACGCACACAATACATGTTGTCTAATGAAAACGTAGAGCTCATCAGTTTCATTCATTAACTATTCTGAAGTTCATCACATGTGAAAGTCACATCTTGTAAACAATGTGTTTTTGCATGTAAATGTACATATTATATTGTGTCAACGTCAGACACTCACCTTCCATTACTGCTGATGACACTGAGGATGCAGGTGGCAACACGTGTTGTGGCCCAGGTGGCCCAGGAGATGGCGGCGCAACTATATAAAAGAAAGACATCACAATCTTTCATTATGTGTTTTATGTATACATGACAGTATCTGTAGTGGGAGTACTGATGTAAAACTATCACCATTATTTCAGCAGATAACAATGATATGCTGAGCTCCATCTGTAGATGATCCATCTTAACATAAATGTACATGTTAACATGATGAATCTAAATCTGATTTGAACCGTACAACATACATACTATGTCCATGCAGATATGTATGAAGGGATGTGTAGTCCAATAAACTGGTATGTTCTCCATACACTGGATATGTTATGCATTATTATAGGCACAAGAAGTGAGATCACTGCCATGAATGAAATCAATGCTCTATGCTTACAATTCAGCACATAATTATTTGCCATTGTAGGATATTACTTAAAAATCACAATGAACATTTAGGAGATGCAGGGGTAGCGCTGCATGTGGGTTACACTCAGCACCACATGCAGTCTCTTGCTCACAGATGCTACTGGTATGAGAAGGTGGCGTATCACTAAGGTTACAATAGTTATTTTAAACAGTAATTACAATGCAACATTGTGATATTTTGTGTAAAGGTTATTTAAAGTTGTAATATAATTCGCATTTCAAATCACTGTCATGAACTTATCTTCCCATTGTCACCTTCACCCACCTCTCCCCCTTCCCCCAACACTTCACCCCACCATTACCCCCTGACCTCCCCCCCCCCCCCCCCCCCTGTTCACCTCTCTGCTATGATTAGATAGTTTTGGAACTTTTTTTTCACACACAGGTACATCAGCGTAGTTACAATATATAGCTAGCTATATAGAAACAGTATTTAATGATATATGGTACATGTTCGTATTTTTGCTCACATGAGGCAACATCAACACAAAACAGGGCATTAGTGACCAATAATGGCATGTCTGTGTGAAAGTTCCTATTGTTTGCCTTGGACATAAAAATATTACAGCCAAGACATTATTAGGCAGTAGTGCCCTGTTTAGAGGTGTTACATACATAGAATATATATCTTTCTATCTATAGATATAGATATAAATCAAATACTTCATTATTGCTTCATTTTTGCATACACAGTATAACCAATACCACAGTGATGTCACCCATTAATGTCACAACGGCTGACTGGGGGACTGTTTACTGGGTATGCATGTTAACCCTGGCTGTACTCCAAGCTGTGACCATGCTGCAAGCTTAAACCTATAGGGGAAACATGTTGAATGGTTTCAAAGGTAAAAGGTGGCACTGTGTGCTCATTTGCATATCATTACACATAATCCCTTCCTGCAGTTGAAGTGCTGTGTGCTGGCTCATAATGGTGTAAGGCAGGATTGCAGACCCAAGACATGCAAATGAGCATACAGTTATATTTGAGATAGTTTATATATATAATATAATCATCCCCAAGGTGTAATATATATATATTTAAAAAAAAAAAATTATTTAGGAGATTTTGGGGGACAATTCTAATTAACATTTAGATACGACACGTGTAATACAGTAACATTTTTCACCTGGTGGGAATGGATGCTCGGATACACCGATATCTCGGTCACCAGGCAAACCATCCACGACGACCGAAAAAAATTCTCCCGCAGCTGCTCCTCCAATGGAGTTAGCGTTAGAGCTGGTGCTGGCGGACCGCCTCCAGTGCCACAAGCATGCATCCGTTGGTTTTGGATTTTTTTTTCAGATTGGCCTTCACGTCATCAAATCTTTTCCTACAATTTGTGTGGGTCCTGACACGATTCCAACATGCAGACACAGAAAATCTAATCTGTTCCCAGAAATCTTTCTTGACGGCTGAGCTTGTCCGTCCTTGAAATACATAACAATTATGGTAAGTAAATATGTTATTTAATGACGAATAACAAATAAATGTGCTAACTGTTGAAAGATATTGATAAAATGCTGGTTTAGGTTCAATATGTGTGGCACATGACAATTAAAATTATGTGGATATATACAAAGCTAAGGAAACTTGTGACAATGTTCAATGAACATACAATGTCACATTTAATGGATTCATATCTTCGTTGTAAACAATCAATGATAATGTGTGTAACAATCTACTATCATTGATAGATATAAAAGATTATTAGATGTCAATTAACACATGTTACATCAGATACGAGAAAAACTATTTGAACAATCAATGCAAAGATTTACTTGCCTACTAAATGCCCATACAGATGGTCATAGTACTCCAAAATCCCAGTCACAAGAACTCTCTTTTCCTCATCATTGAAATGTGGATTACGTGGCCGCTCAACACGTTTCTTCTGACCACGTCCAGCCACTGAGCTTGTCTGCTGCTGGCTGGACTCTCCTTCTTCCAATTGAAGACACTGCAAGAGCGCAGCACCACGAGACACCCCACCACCACCAGACACCCCACCACCACCAGACACCCCACCACCACCAGACACCTCACCACCACCAGACACCTCTCCACCACCAGAGACCCCACCACCACCAGCACTCACAACACCACTAGCGCTCACAACACCACTAGCACTCACAATACCACTAGACTCACAACATCACTAGCACTCACACCAACAACACCACTCACACCACCAACAGCACTCACACCAACATCACTCCCCTGACTCCCACATTTACTCACACGCGTACTCACACGACTACCAGTACCACTCACACCAGCATCACTCCTCACATGCCTCTCGGCCATACCTCTAGCACTCACAAATAACAGAAAACAAATTGAAACTGAACCTCACTCAACACTTGCAAACTGACACTAACAAAAATATGTTAACAAAACAACACAGGACAAATCAATCAGAAAACACAGCAACTATCTCAATATCAAAAATGCAAATCGGCCAGCTCTGTCTGTCTCTCTCTCTCCGAACAACACAGAGAATGAATTGAAATAAATGCTGCCTTTAAATGGGCCGCTCAATCAAGAAAATGCTTGGCTCAGCCGATTCAGAAACAACTTTAATTGGCGAACATATCACGCCATCTCCAAGCTCGCCGATATACCTGCGTCTGGTCGGCAAATAATCGCCATAGTGGGAACAAGTGTTTTCGGCTTGATTGGACAATGAATCGGCCCTTCTTGCATACTGCGAGGGCAACACGCCAAAATCATGCCGATATTGAACCCCTGCCGAGGGTGCTTTTTCGGTGCTTACTGCATCGAGCCCATAGTCTGCTTCAGGAAAAACATGTGTGGTGCAAGCCTTCAAAAATAAAGACAAATAGTTCACAAGCATTCGGGTCTGAGAAATCCAGTATCAGAAAGGCAGAAAACACAAACTGAGGATAAACTCAACTTCTCTGGACATTGACACATAGCCCAGACTGTGCTATGCAGGTCAGGACCGAGTGTAGGTTCCAATTAATGTTTCGAAGTGTGAAAAATTAAATCAGTGTCCCAGACATAGTATCCAACTGTGGCAATGTCATGTTTATGTGAACAAAATTATAATATTCAGAGGAATTGGCTATGGATAACAATTCATTGAGTCTCTAGGAAGAAACCATGTCCAGGTACAGTAGAGGCAACGTTTATTCTAACATTTGCCGTAAACTAGCCGGGTTACATTCTGGGTATGTGCTGGGTATGTTCTGGGCTAGTTTGAGGCACGTTTAAGGCATTTCTGCATTGACTAACGACCCATAGGATTAACACAGCAGGGATCCCTGGCAGTCCCATTCAGTTTGAATGGGACTGCCAGGGACCCCCGCTGTTAATCTGATAGGCCATTAATCAATGCAGAAATGCTGGGGCTAGTTTAAGGAATGTTTAAGGCATGTATTCAGAATGTACCTGGGTGTTTCCTGGGTTTTTTGGGGAATTGCCACTGGTTTTTTTCGAATAAGAGTTGCCTCTACTGTAATAGATCAATTTGGTCTTGCACTTTCAAAATGTATTAGACTTGTTACTGCACGGTGGAGTGGTGGAATGTGGTCGATTATCATGTAGCTCAGAGTTGGTAATTGTGGAAGTAACTGAAGAAACTGTGTGGAAATGAGTTCATCAGAGACTAGCTGGCAATCAGATTTGTGTGTACCAATAGCTACCTCCGATTATGACCCTTTTGGTAACTTATAAGTTGTTTTCTGTGTAATAAGTCAGCTAGTGTGGAGTCAGATGCAAGGAGATACCAGTGTTCTTCTTGTGCTTTCTTGAAAACTAAAGATGCAGAAGTATACATAGTGATGACCGGGAATCAAGTCTCCGATGTACGCTTGATGAATGTGAACAAGATAGCATTAGAAACCAGTAAAGCAAACACTGTTGATATTGCTTTCAACTTATTTGGGGTCAAAACTTCTGTGAAGAAATAACCATCTAGTTTTAATTTCCTTGACTGCCTGGGTAGGATCCCTGAAAAGTCTAAGGGTGCATAAAATGTGTGTGTAACAGAGCTCAAATTTAATTAGGGAAGGGTAGACGCTAGGTTCCATCAATAGGGTATTATTTTATATAAAAAGGTGCTCAAAGGAGACAGTGACATCCAGAAAGACTACTAAATGAGGGTCAACGATATTTGGATTGGAGAGTTATTTTTGTTTAAATTGGAGATCATCTGTTTAAAAAGGTCAGTGCTATCTTTCTAAATGAAAACAAAATCATATATAAATTGACTGTAACATATAATTCTCTCTGAGACTAATGAGATTTCCAAAAAATACGCTCTTATAAAAGTGCATGTACGTGTTAGCATATGCCGGTGTCATAGTATATTGGTGTCCATGGTCCCTAAAGACTATAGGAACATTTAATTGTTCTTCGAATCTAAAATATTTCTTAGGGAAGTTGTGTGTTTCAGTAAAGTGAAGGAAGCCTGTATAGAATGGATTATTGGCGATTAAAGAATGAACTGCTTGCAATTCCTCAGCAAGAAGGATAATGGTGTACAAACTCTTGATGTCAAGGGATGCACTTAAAGAGATTTGAGCCAATATGTTGAGATAAAAAAATCAGGTGTGACCTTCAAATATATGGGCATTGTTGGGTGATTAAAAATACAGATCAACAACTCTTTCTGACAGTGGAAATAAACAAAGCATCTTGAGGTAGCTTATAAAACATTCCTCAGGGTTTCTGAGGAAAGCAAGAAGGGTGTGGCCATGAAGAAATTTTACATGCTGGTTTACTAAATATAAGATATTTGGAATTCAATAGAATTCACAAGGATGTGAAGGATTTATTTATGACAAGGAAGCTCAGATTATTTAATTAATACCACATATGAAAGTTTGGTATGTGTTAGGTATCAGATCCCATATTTCACGTTCAAAGATTATAGTTACCACAGAAAGTTGGGTTTTCATACGTGTATTTTCAATACAGTAAAGTGACTTCTGGATGGGGGGGGGGTTCCCAGCACTCAAAATAATGAAATAATGACAAAGAAAGGGTTGAAAAAAGAATTGTATTGATAGCACGTTCTGATGCTGCACACAATGCCCAGTGTTTTAAGCTGCAGGGAGCCTGACCAATAAACAAGATCGTAAAACTATCCAAAATCATGGAAAACTGTGTTCATTTCCAAATAAACTATAATAATAAGTCATATTTCCATAGTGAATTTCACTCTGACTTTCAACTGAATCACTCCCCAGTAAGGCCCCTCCTAAAAATTTGCAATGAGATCCAGTGTGGAATAAAACATGGATAATTGACTGCTACAATATCCTTTGATTTTTCAAAGGCTTTTGATACTGTTGACAACACTCACATGTTAAACAAGCTCCAGTACCCTGGAATTGGACCACATGCTTTAAATGGTTTCTCTCCTAATTATCAGGAATCTCCTCATATGTGTCTTTCTCAGACTTTAACTAAGCACTTGGATGGTACCTGTGGGGTCCTCCAAGGCTTACTTTTTACTGTCTTTATAAATTACCTCCAGTTGTAATCCAGGGGGAGCATAGAGGGAAATAGAACAAAAAACAAGAAAAACACAATCTAAGTGTAGACAGTTTTTAAAATAGTATATAAATTCTGTGTTCTAAATTACTTGTCATCAGTTTGTAAGACAGCTTCTATGCATATGCATGTTGATTATACTATCTTATTGTAGCCAGGTCACCTGATGGCTTCTATTCTGCCCTTGTACTGGCAGTAATCCCTAGTACAATCAGGTTGCCAGTAGTTGATATGGGGTTTTCCCCCTCTGATGAGCTGAACTTGAGTGACAGCGGGAGGTAGTGACATCAGGCCTGGGCATGACCAATCATGAGACAGACCTGGTGTCCTCCTCCTGGCTATACTTAAGGGCAGTGCCACCCCAAATTCAGGAGTGCCTCTACCTACTTAAGAGGGGCAGGTCACACAGCCAAGAGCCTGACTATTGGGCCTACTCTGGTCCTCTTTCCTCTGGTGGATAGTGATTGTGTTCCATACCTCTGCCTCTGCTAGAGGGGCAGGGAAGAGCTGGGACTGCTGCGGGTGCCCTTGGCCTGTAGTGAAGGTCCAGGGACCATCCTTTAGTGATAGCTTAGATACTGCTTTGGGCAGAACTCTGCCTTGTTACTGTGTTGTACAGCAAAGACAATAAACCGTTCCTGTTTTTATACCTCCTGCCTGGTGTGTGACCTTAATTGGGGGAGAGGTAATCGTTCTACCGTGGGAGATAACCTTCAGTTCCCTGGAGCCTACAGCAGATGGAGGTGCTGCACTGCTAAAGAATATGTAGGATATGAACCCCAGAAGCCTAGTCCTGTGTTCCCACTGTGTCCCCACTACCATTGACAGACGACTCAGCCCTCCTGTTACCAGCAGGGCACCATGCATTGTAGTAATGTCCAAATCTCCCACCAGGTGGGGGAAACACTGTTACATTATATACACACATCTGCAGCCCCAGACCTTTAAAATGTACTGCAAAGCCCAAGCTACCCCACCTTTCCCTCCTGTATCCTCCCTCCCGTCTTGTTTACCGGAGACACGCCAGAGGGGGCAGGGGGACAGCCTAATTAAAAGCAGGCAGTGAGGGGCTGGAGATTATTTTGAACCTCTCACTGTTTGTTTGCACCTGAAGTTTCCTCTCTGCTGCTCCTGGACTCCTGCAGGCCCATGGCAGAGCTCCAGGAGGTCATTCTGTGGTTGCAGCTCGAGGCGCAGTCCCAGGAAGATGGATGGCTGCAGCAGCAGATCCATCGACTGGTGTCTTCAGTCGGGTCCGCCGGGGAATCACGTGGGCCGTTGTCGTGGCGCACAAGTCAGTGCTCCAGACGTCCATTCAGGTATGCCCGGTTCAGGAGGAGAGCAAGACTGTGGAGGCATTGGAAGCGATGGAGGTGCAGCAGTGGCAGGCAGAGGTGGACCACAGGATGGGGGCTCAGAGTGGAGCAAGTACATGAGCTAGGCCCCAAGGAAGGCACAGTAGGGGACTGGAGCCTGCACAGGTGGCAGGCCACAAGAGACTGAGAGCATCAGCAGCAGGCCTAGGAAGGGGGAACAAGGCCTCTGGGCCCTGGAGCAACAGCCTCTTCCCCTGATCCCACCATCCCTTCAACTTCAAGCTCTCAGGAGGGTCAGTACCAAATGCTAGCTGGTCTGGTGGGTGGCAAGGGTACCTCCTCCAGCATCCCACAGCAATTGGTTGCACCAGGAGGCATCATAACCATGGCCTAGGCCTCAGCCCATGGGGGGATGAGATAGTTGCCCTCATTGAGGCTGCCTCTGTCTCAAGAAGTGCAGTAGCTTCACAAAGTTCTGTGACAGACCTGGTGGAGGGGAAATAGTGTATGGTATTGCACTGCAAATTTACCTCTGAACTTGATATTCTATACAATTCAATATGCTGTTTTGTCTTTTTGTGTAACACAGGGGTGTGCAAACTTCTTGAGCCTCGCCCTCCTGCCCGGGAGCTGCAGCGTTTGTGCCCCCCTCTCTCAATGACTCAAAATCAAATGACGTCGCGGGTCATGTGATGTCTCCCCACCACGTCATTTGATGCACGTTGCCATGGCGATGCGTGTTGTCACATGACCCCCGGCATAATTTGACGTCGCGTTGCCATAGCGACGTGTCGCCGAAGACCCGCCGAGAGCAGGTAAGTGAGCTACAGAGGCCTCACACCTCCCCCCGGTAATTAATTTAAATGCCGTGAGGAAGAGCATGGGACCTCTGTAACCGGCCGCGGCACCCCCCCCTACAAATTCTCCCGCCCCCCCTGAGGGGCACACCCCCCAGTTTGTGCACCACTGGTGTAACACACCCACCATTGCAATATGTTATTTGGACTAAGTCAGCTATACCTTGAGTCCAGATTCAATGTATATTTATCCTGTTTTAGCTTCAAATACTTTCTGGACTAATTAACCAATTACTATATCTGAGCAGGCTTATCCCCCTTACTGTGTACAATATGTATCTCTTCAGATCTGTTTCCAGATGCCTGCTTATAGTTCTAAGGTCCAATAAACAATGGTGTCACTCTTCCATCTCTTACCAAAAAAAAAACACACCTGGAACAATGTACCTGAGTCTCTCCAAGCTGCCTCCAGTCAAAGTTATTTTTAACTATAACTTACAGTATAATGTTGTTAAAGTATTATTTCGTACCCAAGACATGCTTGAAAATGAGAGGTAACTCTCAATGTATTTTTCTTAGAACATTGTTTTATAAATAAATAAAGCATTTAGTCCATTGCTCCTTGGAAGACATTATTGTGGCTACTCTCCCAATCCTGCATAACCCCTATAGACCTAATTCAATTCTGTATAGCTGTGTCTATTTTTGTTTCCAGCTTCCTATGTAACAATGTTCATAGTTTTCATAGGATCCGGTAGCTTCAAACTCTGCCCCCTTTCTATAAGCATTGCCTCCTCTAATCTGATGGCGGTGGAGGCAGAGCTTAAAAAGAGGGGCAGAGCTTCGTGCCATGGGAACTTTGAAAACTCGATAAGGCTAAAGAACATACCAAGAGTCTCTTCCATCCCCTGGGTCAACAAATCAGGTAAGCCCAATGATGAGGGGGGCTAAAACGCAAAATTGTTATTTTTTACACAAATCCCTTTTGGCACCCAATGACCTTGACATGCTTCCTGTAAAAATATGATTCTCTAGCAGGGCAAACAGCTATTTTAAATCTCAAGACGTAAGGCTACCCCCCCATCAAAAGTCTATAGCTGCAGTAGATCAAACATGCATTTTTCATTTCGTCTAGATGCTCATGACAACATCCCATTGGCTATTTATTTTTCAGCAATAGTTACAATTACAGCATAACTACAGCATGTATACAGTGACATATGCCCAAAAGAAAAGAATCAAAATGTCAATCAGCAGCAACATGCAATTGCTAAAGAAAGGGCAAGGCCGGAGAGGTAAAAATAAAAAGTAATTCAATATATATTTTTTTCAATGCTGCATAAAATGACATGGTAACCTTTGTAGCAGATTTCCTTCACACATTTCTTAGCATCCCTTTTCTTGATTATGCACTTTAGTATGGTTATTTAAATATTGCTTAATGAGACTCGATTTTGTTCACAGTAAATATATATGCTTTAAACTGTGCCTTAATAGTCTTGTGGTTAAGATATTTTTTAAACATCTCAGCAGTTTTATAAACAAATATATTCTGTGTCTGCAGGAGAAGTCTAGGTACTTGTCTGTAAATCACATACAGTATTTGGAACACTGCTAATTAATGTGACCATAGATTTGAATGTGTGTATTCCTTTAATATCATGATGAAAAATATGCAGTGTATAAATCCAATCTCTAAACACATTTCTTGTCGCCAGTCCTAGTTGTTTACATGCTGTATTTGAATAGTTGTGCTTTTATTAATTTACCCCATTTGGAGGCTAATCTCATCCAAAGCTGTTTGCAAGAATTACCTTGGAGTCTAATTCTAGTTCACTTTCTAACTTAAAAAAAAAACACATTTATATACAGTACTACTGTATATAAATAATTCTACGAAAGAGGAATTTATTATCAGCATTGTAGATTCTATTTAAAGTTTTTGATTTAAAGATTTTCCATCTGTACTCTTGGTTCATTTTGTGGAACATAAAAATTAGACCCCTGCTGTGTTAATCCGATGGGCCATTAGTTTGGCTGCAGAATCTCACAGAAATGTTGCAGCATTAACTGTGAGATAGCCCCAGTATTTTCCCAGGCAAATCATCGGATACTGGTGGCTGCACCTGTATATATGTTTTTATTGACCCGGGTTAAAATGTACATTTTGGCAATAACAAAACCATGTTACTTGACTTCCTTGAATATGGCCCTTGATGTGCGTCAAATAAATGAACCATTTGAAGTAGCAATTCCAACACCCGAACAACTAAATATAATGTTAGTAGATCTGCATTTGCTGTATCTTGACAAAAGTTTAAGATAGTGTCCCAAAATACACCACTGAAAGATACATGACTTTCATGGCAAGTGAAATTAAAAGGGTGCAATCTGTTTTTGCATGCACAAATAGCAACTTGTTGTTTAAACTTGCATCTAGTTTACTTAAACATTTTGGGCCCAACAACAAAATAAGTTAAACAATAATTGAATAGCACGTTGAGCGAAAAGTAACTAGTGTGTATATTCTCTAAACCAGGGGGGCGCAATCTTTTTCCCCTGCGCCCCCATGCTGGCTTTCCCACTCACCTCGCCCCCCCCATGACATCACATGACCCTGCTGCGTCATTTGATGCCGCGTTGCCATGGCGACATGTCACCAGGAGCATCTGAATCAAGGTAAGTAAGGTTTACAGGGGCCCTACAGCTCCCCCAGCATCATTTAAATGCCTTCAGGAAGCGCACAGGGCTTCTGTAAACCCTGTGACCCCTGCAGCGAATCGGGCGCCCCCCTGGGGGGGCACGCCCCCCACTTTGCACACCGCTGCTCTAAACCACTCTTTTCTTTTGCATGTGCAATTTGATTATGTGCAATAGCACAGCATATTTCTATATTACCATTCTTATATATAATTGTAAATCATACATTCTCCATTAATTTATACTTACTCTATTCATAAGTATTTTGTCATAACCAGTACCCCAAGAATTTTTTTAGAAGTCAGTTATTTGTGTAAATATTAAAGATGTGAATTTAACCGAACATTGACTCAATGCCTATACCAGTCAAAATTAATCTAACACAAAAAATAATCACAGAGAGCCATAAAACACAGAATATTTCTCTATACTGTAGTAATAGCCACCTGTTTAGATATTTTCAAGGATAAAATGTAGTAATTTCAACCCTAATTTACATGAATATGGGCTGAAGCTGAGCATTGGGAGCAATAACCGCATGTTTATGTTTCCAATAAGCATAATAACTGTACCACGCTCGCTTGTTATAACTATTTCACCGTAGATCTCATGCAAACAAGGGCAATAAAGCTGAAGTACAAGATTTGAAACTTGATAAGGATCTTTCTCCTAAAGATAATCATTACTATAAAAATTTCTAGGTGCTACCTTCCAGCGCAAATCAATGACCCAAAGGTCCATGAAACAAAAGAGCAATAGAAAATTTTGGAAGATATTATACTGACCACACTGTGCACATATATATGAAATTGCATTCCAAGAAAAACCAGATGACGGAGGTTGGATCGTTTGGTAAAAAAAATTAATTTATTTGATAAACTGCAACATGTTGACAAAGAGGAGTCATGAGAAGAAAAGAAGTTGACAAAGTGCACGCATGCGCGAAACGCATCAGAGGTTCTTCTCAAGACTCCTGTTTGTCAACATGTTGCAGTCTATCCAATAAATTATTTTTTTTACCAAGCGATCCAGCATCCGTCATCCGTTTTTTCTTGGAACGCAGTGCACCGCCTCAACTCTCCCCCTTGGGATACCATTTCCTGTATTCACTCCAGGCTGACAGCACACTGCATTCAGCTATCCTGATCCACGAGGTCGAACGTACTTCATCTTTATACAAGTTGTATGGACTTTCAAGCTTGTTATTTGTTATTGACCTAACTCTAAGTGTCAATGATTGTTAGCTGATCACGGGGTCTGCGTCCCTGATCACACAGGTCCCGCAGACATCCCCAGCGCATGGATCTTGTATCATACCCTCTACATGAGAGCAATCATGACCTTTTTCAAGTTGTTCTCAGACGAGTGAACCCGAATACACCATCAACATTATCTTAATTACTTGCTAAGATTTTTTTGTCTGTATACAGTACATACCAATATACATTATCAATTGTCATGGATGTTTTATTTGCACACTCTAGAGCACAGAATTAGGAAGCCATGGTTTCCATTTTTTCCTGTGCACATATATGTCTAACGAATAGCTACTATACAGTAATGACAAAAAAATATCTTTATGAAATGCCATAAGATTCTCTCTAATAAGAAGTCTTCAATTCCTATTTCTGTACCTCCTCACCCTCTTGCATTATTGTGTATATGTCATTTTTTATTTGTATTGTGCCAACCAGGTAGATAGTGTTTTACAATTGTTAAAAACATTACATTACAATTACAAAACAGGAAATATAATAATAATGATAAGTGCATCAAGACAAATGTAACAGTGGAAGATAGGAGTTCATGCTCCAAAGAGCTTACAATCTAATTGGCACGTGTGGAGACCAATAGAAATAGCTGGATTAGTTGTGAGTGCATAGGTTAGAGTATGTATAAGAGCCATCTGTAGTTTAGTGAGCAGTGCTCATCCAGGACTATTGTAATGCTTTGTACATGCTCTGAACAAGTGAGTGTTCAGATGTGTTTTGTAGTTAGAGGAAGAAGGTACATGGCAGATCTATGGGGTTAGATCCACAAAGCTCTGTTAAGTCAGGGCAACTAACGTGACGTTACTTCAAAAGTTAACAAATGTTAGCTTCCCTGGCTTTGACAGAGATCCACAAAGCTAGTTTCATGCAAAAAAAATGTCTGTTAGGGTCCTCATTAGCATTGACTTAACAGTATGTTAAGATGCTTGTGCACGTCTGTGTGTTAAACATGTTAATGCAATGCTACACATTACATTTACAAACACACATACATGTTAAACCACAGTTCTCACATGCTCAATAACATTTCTTGCATTCTCAATACAGAAGCACATGCTTTTTAGTATATAATACAAGCCATGCGCTAGGACTATATTAGTGCGCAAATGTGTTAGCCTTATTTAGTGCGCATGTGTACTACATCACAAACAAGTTAAAATAGAAGCTCTATAATGACCGTTACTCACATCCTATAGCTACGTAAGCAAGATGTCCCAGTCAGCTGATAGTGGTCCTTCTAGCTAGGAAGGCAGGATTAGAATGGTAAAGTTCACTGCTGAAAAAACTGATCTGCTCATAAATGACAGTGGATAACTACTGTATGTCAAGTTATTTGATGAGATGTGTTATCGCACATCCACCTCTGTAAAAGTGGAATCTGGAAGAACATCCTCCTGAAGTCCATAAGCAGTCTAGGTTATAGAGTCACAAAAATGGGAAGCCCAGGAGACAGAGGAGTCATCAATAAGACAATTAAAGTCTCCAAAGAGGAGGGTTTGAGAGTCTGAAGAGAGGATGGAGGATAGCCAGGTCTTAAAGTCAGAGAGAAAGAGTAAGAAGGAAGGTGACAGATTAGAGCAATTATTAGGGCCAGCAGTGAAAAAAGACATATTGTGAGACAAAGAATGGAAAACACAGAGACACAGGAACAGATGATACATGGAAATAACAGTGGGAAGAGTGAAGAAATCCGACTCTCCCACCACGTCCGAGGAGCATTAGAGAAGAAAACAGTCACCATATGAGAGTGCTGCCTCTGCAGAAAAAATAGAATCAAAGATCCTAGTTTCAATCTAATCAAAGAGATTTAGGAAGCAGGAGAAGATGAGGTTTTCTAATGTCACTGCCAATGTAATGATATAATGTCATTGCATTGTCAATAATCTTAGAATGAATATATACAGTAAAATAGATGTATTTAAAATTCTCAAATATTAACCATACACAGTCATGAAGATTTTACATTCTGTATACAGTAAGGCAACCAGGAGGTCTCTTACAAAATGTGAACTGCTTTGCTCTGGCAGTGGCAGGGTTTAACATTTTTGTCAGTGTGTTCATTAAGCTAAGAGTCCTTGCAATTACTACACGAAGGTCAGAACAAACCATTTACTGTACACCCCAATGCTTGATAAAGTAAATTCAAGCTGGGTTGAGTTTAGGTAAAGTACATGTACAAGCAAGATAAATGTATGTGTTGTGAGTGTGAACAACTATCAATGCCTAATGGCACTAAAGATTTGGTTGCGATAACCCCAGACACCTACTGTAAATATATTATTGCCGATGTCATTTCGTTTTTTGCATTTTTAAAAATGTCTGTAAAAGTTATTTAGGACCAGATTATAATGTTACCAAAAAGATAGTTATATACTTGTATTTGCAGGCCAATATGACATAAAGTAATTTGTGCATATTATCTGTTTTTTAAACTCTTAGCAGTGTGATATACAAGTCTGTGGACCATGTCCTCTAATCTACTGTATATCAAAGGGTTTATTTTTTCACCCAAACGGTTAATCTGTCATATTCTAATACAGTGTCATTTCTTTAGCAGAATATTTGAGAAAAGCATGACAAACATTAATCGTTACGAGGTTAATGTATGTCATTCTTTTGTGTATCATTTTCATTAGAAAAAGCCAAAACATACATTTTGTTAATAAATGTATTCCTCAGCACAATCTGCAATGCATGACCTTCCTAGCAATAACACAAAGTAGTCATAAAATGATAGCCATAAAATCAACAGTAGCAGTTAACTCAGCTCCTGCGGTGCCCTTTAAACTTTCTGCTTTTTTTCTGGCAGCAAAATAATGATTACAGGCCAGCATGGTACAGAAGATGTGTCATTTGTGCCACAGAAGTATCTAATGGTCAAAGAGAAAAAAAGCGGTTGCTGTAGCTGACAAAGCACTATGGGTTACACAGAGCCTTTTACAGCAATATCAATTAACCTGATGAGCTAATGGCAGTGTGTCATTAGAAACATTTTCCGTTTCATAAATAAGTATATCCTTGAGCTCTGTACTGTCAATACTTACATACTGTACAGTACCATTGTGTGATTTCTTATTGTTTCCATTTTTAAATTATGTTATTGAGAAGTACGTTGTTGCTGTGAAGTAGTTTATAGCACATCATTTGTAAAGTCTTTTTTTAGCTAATGTATACCATTGTGTATATAAATTCATAACATATATACAGTAGGTCATGTAAATAATGGTTTGCATATTAGATTATAATAAACATGTGTTGTGGCTTCATTAAAAAAGGTGGTATTCATAATATACCTTTACACTAAATGAACCATAATGTGTCTTCTGGTGTGGTACTGTAGGTGTCTTATAGAATAGCACTACTTAGTAAATATGGACCATAATCTTTTCCTGCTTTAGAATTGAGTAATAACGGATTTTGTTTGCACCTACTGTGAGTGAGATCTTTTTACTCAGCGATATTTAAATTTGCATGCAAATGAATAATTAATACTAAATGACATATTAACCTCTAATAAAAGCGTAAAAATCTCAAAATATAGCCAAGATGGCTATTTGGTCTACTTGGCTATCTGCATAACGGTCACTAATATATATACAGGTAAACCCCGTTATAACGCGAATCGGTTATAACGAGGTTTTCAGGTGGCTCCCGTTTAAAAAAAAAAAAAAAAAAAATTAATTTTTTTTTGCACACCACACACTACACACTACACACTCTCACTGCACACACTGCACACAGCACACTCTGTTCACTGTGCACACTGTTCACTACGCACACTGTTCACTGCGCACACTGCAGACACTGCTCACACGCTCACTGCACACACTGCTCTCACTGCACACACTGCTCTCACTGCACACACTGCTCTCACTGCACACACTGCTCTCACTGCACACACTGCACACACTGCACACACTGCACACACTGCTCTCACTGCACACACTGCACACACTGCTCTCACTGCTCTAACTGCTCACAGCACACACTGCTCACAGCACACACTGCTCACAGCACACTGCTCACAGCACACTGCACACACTCCCAGCACTCACTGCACACACTCCCAGCACTCACTGCACACACTCTACACTGCACACACTCTACACTGCACACACTCTACACTGCACACACTCTACACTGCACTCCCACTGCACGCACACACTCCCACTGCACGCACACACTCCCACTGCACGCACTCCCACTGCCACTGCACAAACCAGCACGTACCCCAGCACTCCTGCACACACTCACTGCACACTGCACACAGCTCTGCACAGCAACTGGCAAGCTTCACAATCAGTCACGACTCAAGCATAGTCAGCAAGCCCACACCCCTCCCCCTCACCTGGAAGAAGAAAGAAAAATAAAAAAAAAAGAACAAGGGGAAGAAGTAAAAAAAAACACAAGGGACAGAAAACAATAAAAAATAACAGTAACCGAAGAAAAGAACTACGAAAAGGGGAGAAGAACACACAATAACAACTAACATGTCAAGAAGAACAAAAACCACCCTCAACATGTCAGCAACCACCACCCTCACATTGTCATTGCAGCCCAGACCTCTCACATGTCAGAGCCCACCCCCCTCTCAAATGTCAGCAAGACCCCCCCCCCACATGTCAGCAGCCCACCCCCCTCACATGTCAGCAGACCCCCAATTAGAGCCACCCCTCTCACATGTCAGCCAGCCACACCCCACCCTCACATGTTCAAAAGCAGCCCACCCCCCTCACATGCAGCCCATCCCACCCTCACATGTCAGCGAGCCACCCCCCCCCTAACATGTCAGCAGCCCACCCCCTCACATGGTCAGCCCACACCCACTCACATGTAAGCAGGTCCCAACCCCCCGCACTCAAATGTCAGCAGCCCACCCCCCTCACATGTCAGCAGCCCCACCCCCTCACATGTCAGCAAGCCCACCCACTCACATGTCAGCAGCCCCCAGTGCACCCCCCCCCACATCCGCCCCACTACGTAGCAGTCCACCCCCCCCACAGGTTAGCAGTACCATCACACCCATCAGAAGCAGTCACACGCCGCAATGAACCCACCCCCCCACCAGCCCATATTATCCCACACCCTCACCCCACACAAGCCTGGGTTTTCACACCCCCCACCAAGCCTGTTTTCACACCCCCACCAGACCGTTTTTTCACCCCCCACCACCAGCCAATTTTCTCACCCCCCCCCCCCCACCAGCCCAGTTTTCACCCCCCCACCAGTCCCCGTTTTTAACCCCCCCCCCACCAGCCCGTTTTTCACCCCCCCCCCCACTTCCGCCCCCCACAGCCGTTTTTCACCCCCCTACCACCAGCCCGTTTTTCACCCCACCCCCCACAGCCCGCGTTTTTCACCCCCCCCCACCAGCACCGTTTATCACCCACCCGCCGTTCACCAACCCACCGCATGTTTTTCACCACCCCCCAACCAGCACGGTGAAAAAACAAGAAACACACAAACAAAACACACAAAACACCACACACACAAACACACACACACACAACACAACACACACACACCACACACACACACTACACACACACACACAACAACACACACACCAACGCTCTGACCTACTGTCGGAGAAGAAAAAAAAAACACACGGATGCCGGGGGCTATGAGAGGGAGGGGCTGGGAGGGAGAGGACGGGGGTGGGAGGGGAGGGAGGATGGGAAGGGGGATTGGAGGGAGAGAGGAGGGGGCCGGGAGGGGCAGACGAGGCGAGGGAGGGGGCAGTGGAGGGAGGGCGGCTGAAGGGAGAGGAGGGGGAGGGGGGGGGGGGGGAGAGAGGGAGGGAGAGAGGGAGGGATGAATCACCGCCGTTTTTTTAAACTCTTTTTTTTTAAATTTATTTAATTAACTGGTGCCCGGCCAGAGTCATTGCGGGCCCCACAGAGAGGCCAGACGGGCCGCATGTTGTGCAGGCCTCTTCCTTCCTTCCCTCCCTCCCGATCAGGCGCGCGGCGGCCATTTTTTTAAAAAAATAGCGCGACCCCGTTACTAACGCGGTGGTCTCGGGGTGGACCCCGAGGACCGCGCTATAATGGGGTTTACCTGTATATATAATTTATATATATATATATATATTAGTAAAAAAATACAGATAAAAGCAGCAAGTGAATGACATACAGTAAGGTAAAGGGTGACCCTGCCGAAATCTAAGTGGTCTATTAGAAGACTTAAAGAAACAGTAGGAAGGTGCATCTCTAGTGTTGGTGAAAATAATTTAATGAGATGGCATGCACAAAAAGTACAATAAAAAGTTTTAATAAATAGTACAATTTATATTTGTAATTTCTGCAGATGGTACAGTAGACTTGCTAAGGGCCTGAGAGGAGGGATTCATAATTATGAGAAGGATGAAGAACAACCCAGTGTGTTCCTCGCCCACATTTGCTTCAATTGATCATTCTCTGTGTAAGGGTACCATACCATGTGGTCTTTCAATATGAGTTCTCTTGCCTCAGCCACACGCTTACCTGCACTGACAGTTTTTCCACAGAATATCCTAAATGATCCCTAGATGCAGGGTTTCAATGGTCTCTCAGTTCCTGTCTGTCCATTTTTTCTCACTCCCATCCTCTGATCAGATTGTTGTACTACTGGTGGTGATGGGGAGCATGTAGATGTGGATGTGAATGACTGCACTTGTTGAGGAGGAAAAGGCGACTGCCTGTATGAGCCCTATGGCTCCTGGTTTTGTTGGTGGTGGGTCTGCTCCTACTACATGGTAAGGGTTGTGGTTATCATACTCTGGACTTTATACAAATAGACTAATGACAGTAGCATGAAGGAGGTGGTCTTCTGATTTTAAATAAAGCCAGAAGTGTCTCCAAAAGTATGATTAGCTACAGGTCTGTCTCTCTCCTCCAAAACCCATATTTCAGTGGCTTGATGGAGATAATGCCATTTTAGGTAAGACGGGTGTAGCGTGAGTCATGTTAAGCTAACCACAAGGTAGTGCTAATTTAACATGTCCTTAAGCCTATTCTAATAAGGGCTCAAATGACAGTTGTTTTTGCATATAATTAACTTTGTGGATCTGCCCCCTAGTGAGGTAAAAACTCTTGGTTCCTGGCTGCAACCCACACTTAGGGGCCTATGCAGAGAGCAGCGAATTTTAAAATTGGCGAATTTATTAAAAAGTAGCTTTTTTGGAGAGTTTTATTCTCCATATGCAGAAAAGTGCGAATTCTGCTATGTTTAACATGGATGCGTGTGGCGAGTTTAAATTGGCGAGATGCGCGCTTCAGAAACGTGTAAAAACAAATTCGCGCCTTTTTTTTCCCTTTGCAATGGCCGCGAGCGGCAGCTTCTTGCCAGTTTTTTCTGGCGAGGCAAAAAGGAGACAATCGCGCCATTTTATTGGCGCGAACAGCCGCAAGATGCCGTTCGCGCCTCTCTGCATACGGATATTTTTAAAACTGGCGAGATTGAGGTTCTCGCCAGCCGCGAGGCGAGTTTTACAAATAGAAAAGAAAAATTGGCGCGTTTTTCGGAACTCGCCATTTTCTGCTGCTTTCTGCGCGATTTTCTCAAAAAAATGGCGAATTTCGAAATAGCGCTGCTCTCTGCATAGGCCCCTTAGACACTGAGTCTAATGAGGTTGAGAGGAAAACCTCCTGCAGTGTCTGTTACACCACCAACCTATTAATGTCTGTAACAAACTAAACACACGTATGCTGGGTGGTATTAGGGGAATTAGTAGAGATGGGTGGAACAATCTAAATCCTTTTCCCAGAATTGCCTGGATATTTAAGGCCAAATCCATCCCCCCCAACAAAAAAACGCTCATGGATTGGGCACTAAAAAATCAATGTGGATTGTTAAGAATCCAGACATCACAAAGCCTTTTTTTCTTTCGTTTTTTTGTTTAGGTTTGAAGAAGGTGGTATTTCTGTCAGCTAGTCATCAAAACCCATGACTAGTTGAACTGTGGGCTACTAAGGGGTTAATATATACTGTAATATATTTTTATTACTATGTTATCATCTATTTCAGTTTGGGTTAGCTTATTTTGCCTATGTACGGTATATTTTGGCCATTATATACATAGAAAGACAGGGCTAACGCCAGTCTGGAGTAGGTAACACAATATTAGCATTTTGTTAAAATAGGTCTGAAGCAGGGTTTCTCTGGAGCTGAACCCCATTAATTTCAGCTCCAGGGACCTCCTGCTTCCCAAGATACACACCTCTGTAGGTCCTGCCAGTATGTCTCTGTAGTTTAAATGTCCTGGTAATGGCTTCCTTTTGGCTCACGTGACTGGGGCATTTAAACAGCACAGATATACCGGCACCCCCTATGGATGTAGGTATCTCAGGAAGCAGGCGGTCCCCTGAGATGAAATAAATGTGGTTAGCTCCAAACACCCACTGCTTCAAAGCAGTTTAAAAACAACAAAAAACATGGCGGGACTGATCTGATGATATCCCCAGTCCAAAGAGACCAGCAAATCTGAGGTAGCTTAAAATCCGCCAAAAAAGATTGCCCATCTATAGGATTTGATGAAAAAGTTCCAAGTCTCTCTTCTTCCCCTAATGCTGCTGTTGATCTGGAGGTACTGTAGTAAAAGTGACCTAACTACTAGTCTGACTAGAGGTGGCGGTCTCACTAGAGGTGGTACTGGAGCTGATGGCTCAAGTCTCCCATTCCCATTTATCATAGAGCGTGGCACAAAAGAGGCCTGCTTCATCAACCTCATCCCATCACCTCCACCTGCCTCCTTCTACTCATTTGTAAAGAAGAAAATAGTCACATATTAGTACCAACAACAACATCTACTATGGAAATTTAGTAAATCCCTCCAGAGTTATGTAAAAAGAAGACAGACTTCTTCTAGTGCAGAAATCAAAACTAATTGGGAAAATATTTTATAAACAAAAATGACAACATTACATTTTTTTAATCGATATAGTTTCAAAAATTCCAATATCACATATGGATTCACTTTACCCACCTCAGAATTGTCTAAAAAGTAACTGTTACTGTTTATCCTGCAGGCTGTATAAACAAATACAGCACGAAGCTATTGTTAAATAACGACATAGATAGATAGATAGATAGATAGATAGATAGATAGATAGATAGATAGATAGATAGATAGATAGATAGATGTAGCAATTTATAAGACGCAATCAGTCTGCTTTGTACATACAGTTTTAAATGCTATGACTATCTCTTTTAATAAAATAGTGTATAACTTTCAATGTAACATTTTATAAACTGGACACCAATGTCAGCTAATGCTTTGTACTAAGTTCAAAATAAAAAAAAATCAAATATTAAACATGCAGTAGCAGCAAAAACAAAATTCACTCCTGCATTCCAGAAAAGGCTTTGATACTACAACGCAATGCTTTCCTGGGTTAGTTACACAGTCCAGAGGAAAATATGGGATTCTGTTTAGGATTGTGGTCCCAGGCTTTGTAAGGTCCAATCTTCACTGGGTTACCAACCCAATTACATACAGTAACTATCAAAATAAAATGTGCTGGGATACTCCCTCCAACTTACTGTACATCACAGATCAAGCAATTGTCATGACTTGACCCATTGGCTACATGTCTGGAACCTCCAGAAACCTCAGTCTTTTTTCCTTGGATCCAGGTTCTTAGGAAAGAGAGATACATATGTACTCTTCTGGCTCTAGCATAGCTTACATATAGTTTGTGGCAGATCTGATCTATAACACATAGAGCTAACTACAGGGGTTAGATTTAGTTTGGATTTATCCCAAGGCTACACCTTTTCCTATGGTGAAGTAAATCCAATGTTTGTGTACTCCTGTATTATAAACAATACGGCCTGGACTTGATAGGGATAACTGAACTCCAGACATCTCTTTTGCAGTTCCTCACTCTTCAGTCTCCTCCTAGTCACACCTTGACCTTCTAGTGCTCAATTGAGAGAGAACATTATTTGTAGCTTTTCAATGGCTGCACCTTATCAAAGAGAGGTTACTGTGTAAAGCGTGTAACAGGGGACTTATCCCTGTTCAGTAATGTGCCTTTAATCTAGCAGTGTGGTAGTTAATTACTAAACACCACCTGCCTGATTAGATTGCTTACAAAAGCCTGCCTTTGAGACAGGAAGTGACTCCTTAGCTCACTTTTGAGCTGACCTTTGGAGGCATCACATGTCTTGAGCTCTGTCAGAAAACACAGCAGAGCTGATTTCAAGACACAGGGAAAACTACTAAACCTGAAGCTGGCAACCCCTGAGTGAAGGGAGCTGAACCAGGAACTGAGAAGATTTTCCCTCCAAGAACCAAATAAGACTTCTAAACCTGGACGCTGATATTTTCTGTGCACGCACGGGTGCGGTTCCAGGAGAGCAGAGAAGCTTACTCTACAGCTGATAAACAGATAAGACTTTCATTATTAAGAGACTGCTTATATCTGCTTATTTTCATGCTATATGTTTTGGGGCTGAGAGAAATGCTTGACTAGGGAGATGTGAATTAATTGCATAGTGTTTTCATTAGAAATACTCCCAAGTGAATGGAAGCTTTGTTCCCCCCCCCCCCCACGTTTGGATGTTACCTGATAAAAAGGAAAAGGCACAATAAAGCCTTATTATAATTTCACCTTACAGTATAAAAGCCTCCTAATTGTGTACCTCTGTGAACGTTCCGTCTACAAGCGCTACAGTACTTACCTGTAATTGTTGCTTTCATTATTACATGTGTACAGTATAGGTAGGTCAGATTGTATCATCTAGATTTATTATTTCCAATGCCCAAACGCAAACATAGAGTCTCACGGGAGTTGACATTTCCCCAATACTCTCTGTATATTCATATTACACAAAATGTATATGCAATGTAATAATATTACATTAAACTTATAAAAGGGATCACAGTGTTTACTACAAAGTCCTTACCCCCAACCAAGATGTCTATTATTGTTATTTTACAGCCTGTTATGGGAGGGAGTAACCAGGCTCTATACTAAAGGTCATGCCCGTTTTGGTTACCCCTGCTCCATGTATAAGGGCCCCAGAGACTAAACTCTTGGGCCCAGTAACACTGTATGATCACATTGTACTTTGTGTAATAAAGCCAATTTTTGTGTTTTTCCCGTTCCGGGCATGCCATCAAGCAAGGATTGCTAGTGTATGAGTTTCAAGGGGTGTTTTGCAGAGGAAACGTTTAAAGAATGTGCCTGGGAGGGTGGGGTCCGGAGTTAGCGGGTCCCCAATAAATGTACCCAGGAATCATGCCTGATTCTCGGATACATGTAGGCACATTGTCCCAGCAATACGTCCCCTTGAAAACGTAAGCGTGACTCACCACTAAGGTGCCCTGCTTCAGCACAGCCCAGAAAAGAGAATGAGGCACAGGGATAAATATGTGTTCCTGTATTTGAGGGAATCCCTAGGTTAAGGGGGGAAAGTGTGTGGGGAAATAAGGCAGGCAGAAATATAGAGAACATGTTTTCCTTTTCTGTTCCCTGTAGCATAGAGACTCCAAACTTTGGGAGTCTAAGTCTTAGGTAGGGCTTTGGGGTGAAAAGCAAGTAATTTTGATTGCAGGAGGTCTGGGGACAAAGTTACCGGTGGCCCTATAATTCTCCCCGGCTTACTCTCACTATTTTCAGGTACCCAGGTGAGTTGCACTTGGGCCATTCAGTGTCTCCCTGGCTCCTAGTTTTCCAATCCCAAGTTCCTCACCTAATGTCCCACATAGCCGAAGGGGTTCCCTGAGAGTCAGTGTTTATTAAAATGTATTTCAGTATATTTTACATTCGGAACTGATGTCCAAACAGGCAGCCTGTGCAAACCCATAGGCGCTGGTAGGTCTGCTGGACATCAGAGTTCAAAGCAGCCAGAGGATTCCCAGAGGTGTGAACGGCATTTGGTCAGCGGGGAAAGGTGGAGTACTAGGTCCGGAGATCAATGGCAGTCCTCCAAGGTGCCACTTGTTCTGCCAGACCTAGGTACGCCTGCCCAGCGGGTGGCATTTGGATAGCTGGGGGGGTATGTGGCAGGCTTGTGCATGTCTCTTGGCTATTTCAAATTCCCCGCTGACCCGGCTTTTCTACGTGGCTTGGCTCTGATTGGCTGCTTGATAAAATTCCCACGCAATGTTTGGCTGTCCGGTCTGCTTCTATTTTATGAATGAAACAGAGAATACTATCAGAAGCCCTGAGCCAATCAGAGCGTGTGTTCCCCTCGAGCCTGAGCTTAAAGAGTGCGGGCAGGGGTTTTAAAGATTCTTTGTTTGTAATAGCAAAGCAACTGGCATCGATTTCAAGCCTGAAAAGCCTGCCCGCCAGAGACTCAGTCCAGCATTTTGCGTCCAAGTTCTCAGAATTGAATGTAGTGGTTGCGGCTGGGATTTTATGCTAATTTGAGTTCCATGAGATTTGGACTAACTCGCGGTCAGGAGTGACAAAGTTCTCAGAAGAGAACGTAGCGGTGACGAATGGAATTTTATGTCAATTTGGGTTCCAGGAGATTCCGGGCTAAGTCCCTGTCAGGGTAAAACTCTCCCATAGAGTTCCCTGCACCTCGGAAAGTCTAGTTTTCAACCCCAGCCCCAAAGTGTGTGTCTTTTCGTCTGTATTTTGTGTTTCATTGTGTGTAAGGGAATTTATGCCGAATAAATTACAATTTATTTCTCTACCTTGTTTTGCTCAATGAATGATCCTGGGGAAAAGGTGTAAATAACCTGGTCTCCCGTGACAAGATAACCTGAGCATTTATAACCTCTGTAATTCTGAGAAACCCTACACTACATGTCTATGACTATAATACAAAAACTATAACTATATAAATCTATACTACAACGTTTAACTATAATATAACAATACAACTTTAACTACAATAACTATAACAAGCGATAACTAAACAACTATAGAACTAAAACTGGAACTGATATGTGTTATCTGACCCCATAACATTGATACCCCCCACCCCCCAAACCTTAGCGGGATCAGTTGTGCAGCCAGAGCATACTCAACTCTGGGCATCAGTCCCACAATGAGCAGCCACTTTACCTTTTTGTTTCAACATTGCCCCTTATTCTCCTTTGATTATAAGTTCTCACGAGCAAAGCCATCATTACCTGTACCTGTTTACCTGTACCTGTAAGTATCTTTTTGATTTTTTTTGTCTTTATTTGGTTTATCATTCTGTTTATGTATGTAGCCATGCATAATAATGACTGCATACATCTTCCCTGTTGGCAGTAAGTCCTGGTAAATACAGGCCTGCCCACAGTAGTTATGGAGGTTTTCCCTCACACCCTAGTGTGGTGCCCTGTGTAAGGATGGGAGTGGCTGTATGCTCTGAGTCCCTGGATAGTGACCTCAGAGATGCGCCTGCCCCCTGGACTATAAAGGGCACAACACTGACAGTTAGTGTTGTTGTTGGTGGAGAAATAGTAACCAGAAGGTACAAGATTGGAGAATCACTTTTGTGACCCTAGTGCAGTAACTAGCGGTTAGCAGAGTGATCAGTTAAGTTTGTCTATGCCATACTGTGTCCAGGGACCTGGCCCAGCGGTGATTTCCTAGAGAAAGGGAATCCCACTTCAATACGGGAGGGCGTACCTGGCAAAGGGACAGCACGGGAGTGTGCGGCTAGAGCCGGCAGCTGCATGGGGCAGTCTGCTACATCCCTGTATTCAATAAAGATGTCCTTGAGAAAAAGAACCCCACTGTGTGAGTGTGAGATTACTCAACAGTGGATGGCACCAAGAAGGAGTTCCTCACCAGGACCATCCTCCTGCGGAAGCACAGACCTGATGAGGTGGAGGCGCTGCCACATGATGTAAGTTGGACTCGTACCCACTACCTCAGCTACCTGTCTGATGACATCCCTAATAACACCAAGCGGGAGAACTCAAGAGTCCTGTTACTTGCAGGTGCACCACCACACACAGCCTTGTAATGGAAGACTGGTTAGACTACACGGGCCAATATGAGATTGGGTGGGTCAGGCCAGAGGGAACACCCGTTACAATGGAGGAGCGCTGGAGAGCCCTGTCAACAGGACAGGCTTTTGCTAGGCACACATTAGGAAAGAGAGAAGTGGTCTGCTGCACTTTGTGCTGCGTGGACGGAGCCAGGGGTAGGCAGGGATCAGGGTAGTGCTGGAGCTGCATGCCCACAAAGATGCCCTTGGGATCCGTAAGGGGTTAGTGAGTCGGAGCCGGGGGTATTGCTGTTCTAGTCGCTTAGATGGTAGCGCTTAGCGGGGGACGCCTAAGGGATAAACTGGTAACTGAGAGCAGGAGGATTATGGACGGGCCGCAATAGGCTAGCCAAAATAGTGGTCGACGCCCAAAGTACTGCATGGAAGAGCCAGAGCTAATATAAATCATCCAGATCGCTACCAAGGAGCACAGAATGGAAGAAAGCGTTACAGTAGACACAGAAAGAGTGAGCCTGCCTGAGGTAGTGCAAACGAGTCAGATCATCGTAGGTACACAAGGTGGTGCACAAGGCATGTTTATTGTACAGATGGGTAGCTGCCCCGCAGAGCGGAGCTCCACGTACAGAAAATCGGTGTTTCAACGATCACGAGAGACCTGTCCGAATGGAGGATCTGTACAGACAGAAGGTCCAGGATGGCGGAGAGAGAGAACCACAAGAATGGAGGATCTGCGATAGAGCAGAAGTCCAGATTGCGGTCAGAGGAAGAAACACGCATATGAACTGTGCGTGGACGAAGAACAAGCTACAGAAGAGACTTTTGTGAGTTTGTTGTGGAATGGCGTGAAAGCGTGGCTGCGCCTGTTTGTCCTGCCTATGTTTTGGGAAGATACCCCGAGAATAGTGAGGATGATAGCTTGCGAGATGGGAAGAGCGAAATGACTTGTTTATACCCCAATTAACAAACAGCCAGACGCTGCCTTCAATGACAGAAAAGACAATGTTACCAAGATGGCGGTTCCCGCTTCCGGGACGCCGCGTGGGCATGCTGCAGAAAAGTCTTGCAACTTTGCAGTCTGCTAAATGTTGGCCAGGATTGCGCGCCAACCAGAAAACTCCACCCCGCTGAGGAGGTTGGCGCGAAAGCTGGAGAGCCCTCATGGGGACTATGACTCACTCCGCACCTGTGCTGGGTCAGCCTACAAGTCTAGCGGACATCCCCCAGTTTCACAACCGGGGGGAGTGGTTTGCGGTCACCGGATGTCGACAGAGAAAATAGAGGGAAGGGTTGCTAATCAGCCCATGCCTTTCAGTTGCGAAGAGCCATTGACCAGTATAGACCTCTGAGACGAGTGCCTCGCTGGTAAAGATGGCTGAAGCTGCTGACAAAGTGGACCAAGGTCCTGTGATTTCCACTCACCCTTATTCAGCTCCAGGAGGTTCCTGATAATCCGTGTGAGGGGTGTGGAGACTGTGGCGTGTCTTTGCCTGCAGTGCAGACTGCCGGGCGGAGCCGTGGGCAGCGGAGGGGGATTGCCCCCACTGCGGACTGCCGTACATGTGGCCAATGACCACATTCGTACCGGGTGCAAACTGTGGGAATGGCCGGGAATGTCCCGATTCCAAAGAGAAGAACAGCCGGGAGCTCTCTGGAGCAAGAGTGCCAGTCCCAGCGACGGAGTGGATCGGGATCATTGGTGCTTCCGATAGAGAAACTCAGCCATCGGAGAGGTGATCACCAGGAGCCCATCGCCGGTCTCCTACTGGGATGCCTCGGCCTACTGCAAACTGGAATCCTCGGACGAGGAGTGTGCAAGGCTGGCGAGTAAGACAGTCAGCAGACGAGACTGTCATACCATTGGTACGCCATGGGGGATGGAAATTCCTCGTGGTATGGAGACGCGGAGCGAGTCGAGTGTCTCCTGTACCGCGACCACCCGATCGCGGAGTCCCACTGGTGGTGACTAGTGGGATGGAGGCGGGGCGATCAACCCCGACCACGCCCGACGCGGGTACTAAGACAGCGTGCGGTTGCAGAACCGAGGGGAAGGAAGAGTCGGAGGGAGCGAGTCCAGAGCCAGACTGGATCGCGCAGCAGACGGGCGTTGCCGGATGTCCTGGTAGAGGAAGAGATTCGATTGGGATCCATCCCAAGATGGCGTCGCAGCACGTGCGGTGCGGAGGTGGTTAGGCGGACCAGGGAGGCCCCGAGTGGGAGATGTGCCGCCTCTGAGGGTCAAGCAGCGGGAAACGATCCCCTAATAAGGGGGAACGGAGAGTTTGAACTGAACCCCAGAAGTTCCGTGTTGAAGATAAAGATGGACTTTGTGGCGACGTTAAGACAGGTATCACTGGAGAGCAGGTCGAAACCCTGTAGACCTACTGTCGGTCCCGTCCCCAAACCCCGTCCACACCCAAGGTTAGCCCCAAGGCCCCAGTTAAAGCCCCTGTACCCGTCACTATTTTATTTGGGCCCAGTTCTAGCTTAGGGTTGTCGGTGAGTCACGGGGGTCCTTCTGATGATCGGACTGGAAGCCTGGACTTGGGTACGTCGGATGATGGGTCGGGGGAGGAGGGAGTATGTCTAGGCAAGTGTCGGTATCCCAGCGATTGCCTAGTGGGCTTAGTATTACCGTACGAAATACCTCTCAGTATAAAAGGGTTAATGAGAGATCTGAAGGTACATCTGGGGTGTTTCTGGTGGGCCTGATGAGGAGTCCATAGAAGAGAGTACCGATCCAGCTCCGAGGAACGGAAGGAAACTAGGTGGTGGCCCCATTGTACGAGGGCTATGATATCATGGTTCGACCGTAACTCGCTTATTTTAGAGAGGGAAGGGGTGGTTGATCACTGGTGGGCTGCCGGTGACTTTGAGATGAGTCATACCTTAGGGCCTAAGGGTAAGGTGGGATCGGATCCAGGCAGGCCTTATTATTCCTAAGGGGTCCGCAGGGTTGGATGATCCAGTAGAAAACGGATGAGCCCCTGTCTGGGTGTTGCGGAGCGCGGGGCGGGCAAGGTGGTTTGACCAGGTCATCGGGCTGAACGGGCTATTGCGGCGAAGTTAGGAAGTCCCATGGGCTTGATTACCCTTATGTCCCTGAACCTCTTAATGCGAGAGATCGAGGGGAATAGGGAGAGATGGCTCAAAACTGATATACAGTATTTATATTGCTGGAGAGAGGGGAGCCATAAAAGGGATACAGGCTGAGCAGAGGGTAGCTCAATTGATGAGGGTATGGAAGATAGGGCGCAGTGTATATATGCACAAAGGTGTGTATACTGCAATGAGGGGAGTAGACCCAGAGAATACAGCAGTGACTGTACAGATGCCGCGGGGCGAGAGGTGAAGAAGCCCGATCCTCGGCACTATTATTGAGTATCCAATAGAGTGGTCTGTGTTTTCTTTAGCGCTCCCTGTGGTCAGTGAGTGTTACTAGGCTTACATTATTAGTTCATGTGATGATGTTTGCTATGTTATTGTGTGTTCTTTTGCAGTGTTTCCTGGCGCAAGGTACACCAAATTTAGGTCCCAGCCGGGACGGTGGGTATCAACCAGGGGGAGTAGTAGCCATGCATAATAATGACTGCAACATCTTCCCTGTTGGCAGTAAGTCCTGGTAAATACAGGCCTGCCCACAGTAGTTTATGGAGGTTTTCCCTCACACCCTAGTGTGGTGCCCGTGTATAGGATGGGAGTGGCTGTATGCTCTGAGTCCCTGGATAGTGACCTCAGAGATGCGCCTGCCCCCTGGAGTATAAAGGGCACAACACTGACAGTTAGTGTTGTTGTTGGTGGAGAAATAGTAACCAGAAGGTACAAGATTGGAGAATCACTTTTGTGACCCTAGTGCAGTAACTAGCGGTAGCAGAGTGATCAGTTAAGTTTGTCTACGCCATACTGTGTCCAGGGACCTGGCACAGCGGTGATCTCCCTAGGAGAAAGGGAATCCCACTTCAATACGGGAGGGCGTACCTGGCAAAGGGACAGCACGGAGAGATGTGCGGCTAGAGCCGGCAGCTGCATGGGGCAGTCTGCTACATCCCTGTATTCAATAAAGATGTCCTTGAGAAAAAGAACCCCACTGTGTGAGGGTGAGATTACTCAACAGTGGATGGCACCAAGAAGGAGTTCCTCACCAGGACCATCTCCCTGCGGAAGCACAGATCCTGATGAGGTGGAGGCGCTGCACATGATGTAAGTTGGACTCGTACCCACTACCTCAGCTACCTGTCCTGATGACATCCCCTAATAACACCAAGCGGGAGACTCAAGAGTCCTGTTACTTGCAGGTGCACCACCACACACGCCTTGTAATGGAAGACTGGTTAGACTACACGGGCCAATATGAGATTGGGTGGGTCAGGCCAGAGGGAACACCCGTTACATGTAATTTCCCCATTGTACCGCACTGTAGATAGGGAAGCACTCACTGTGACAGTAACAATATGGCTGTTTGCAAAGCTGGAGTCATGGGCAATAGAAAGAGAGTCGGCACATCTGAGGTCTTTAAACATGATAAACTCAAACACCCTTAAATATCCACTGTGCAATATACCAGAGGTTAATTAATTGTGCCAAAAGCAACCATGGAATTAATAAGCAACCCAAAAGCAATACATGTACACAGAATCACCCCAGGTATAATAGCAAAGTTAGCCAGGGGGAACAAAATACAAAAGACCAGAGCTGAGTTTATTAGCACACCTTATATAGGAGACAAAATCAATTATAACTGTAAGTCAACTATTGTTATTGAATTAATGGGAATATGGGTAATGGCATATTTAAGGCAAAAAAAGAAAATATGAGCAAATAAAAGAACGAATCATAAAGGAATAAATAATAAAGGCTCTTACAGTAGTTGCCCCTAAGCAGCCCAATGGTGAGTCTGAATTAGACAAGTTCCTTAGTACAGAAAACAAATAAATTTTCGGCAATCATCAGTATAATTTGCTTTTAAAGGAACATGTACTAGGAACCGAAAAGTGGCCAGCTTCTATCAGTGGAAATCACTCTAACCAATTACTTAATTATGAGGGCAGGTATAATATAATATAAATATAAACGCATCAGCAGTAGTCTGAATCTCGGTAAGTAATAGGTTGCAGAGGCCTCACACGATCCCCCGGCATTTCATTTAAATGCCATGGGGAAGAGTGTGGGGCCTCTGCAACAACCGCGCCACCCAACAAAAAACACCCGCCCACCATGGGGGGTGCGCCCCCCACAGTTTGCGCACCGTTGCTCTGTGTAACCATATAACATTCTAGTACGTTATCCTGTGGGACGACTCTGCTACTGCTTATTTCTAGATGAACTGCTGACTACATAAAGCTGAGTGCTAATGGAACCATCACTGGTAAAACACTTTCCTTTTGAGGCATAGTGGAAGGTTTTCCTTCCTCTTGTTTTTTTTTTTCAAATGCTCTCCATTTCATCTTCATTCTCCTACTGACTTTAATTGAAAGGTTCCCATCTATCAGTACTTGTTGGCCATGTTAAAGATAGTGTTCAATACTTCTAGTTCTACTACATTTATGTCAATATTTGTAGGGTTGACACTTTGGTCTTGAGGAGATTCATATGGAGGCCTGCCTTCTTACTTGGTTTGTCAATTTTTCCATTTATTGCTGGAGGTCTTCTCTACTTGTGGCTAAAAACACAATGTAATCTGCATATCGTAGGTTGATTTTGATTCCCTTTTCTTCCTAATTTAATACCCTGAAGAATTCTTGAAGTGTTGCTGTGAAAAGCTTTGGTGACATGGTCTCTGCATATATATTAAGGATACAGTAGGTACAAAAGTTCAAAATTCCCCCCCCCCCCCCACACAATTCTATAATTTTTCTCATGAAACCAAAACCTTAGCCAATCGCATTCCAGCAAAACCAAAACACGAACACTTGTTAGAACCAAAACACAGATTAGAGATGTACAGATGTGCAGTAGCAGACATAAATACGCCCGGCAATGCAAAATAACGTATGAAATAAAGCTTTAAAAAAAGCGTGCCATCGTCTTTATTTCAATATCACTACTGTTAAATAACTTATAGCATTGATTTAACAGATGCTTAGTATATTAAAACTCATTAAAAATGGCATTGAGTTCAATTAAAAAAGAAATAAACAGTCACTATTCTAGTACTAAAGTAATGATGAGTAATTTTATTTTTTGTCCAATATAATTTAATATTTTTATACTATTAAAAATTACATTTTAAATTACTCACCATTACTTTGGTACTAGGAGTGCTACAATAGGTATCCTTTGTCTTTAATTCTTTAAGGTTTTTTGTCCTAACTGTTATTACCCCAAGCACCCAGCATAGCATTGACTGTTGCAAGAGTTCACTCTCCTCTCCTCCCTTCCCTTAATATTGAAACCGTCACTAATATCTAATACTACAGAAATGATTTATTAAAAAAAAATATATATATATATATATTCACGTTTTGCTGCTCTAAAGCTAAATAACTTCAAATAGGAATTTCATTGTGAAGCATGTGTATAAAGCACTGCATAGATATCCTGCTGTAGAACTCCAACCCACAATTATAACGCTGGCATAACAATTACAGAATTAGAATGACTGTGTGGTTAAAAATTACACTGCAAACTCATGGAGCTAATAATTTCAGCATGCATAATCATTAAGAACATTTTAAAATAATCATGACATTTATGAGCTGATTCATTGCCAGCAAAATAAACAAACATTGTAAATTACTTTGGAACACAGCATTGCATTTTCTGGCATACCAGTGACAAATATATCACATACGGTAATGAAATAAAATCCTCTTTATATGATTTTTAATTTTAAAATGTATCTTATGGGTGAGTTGTTTTTGTCTTCTATTTGTTAATATGACAAATAGATGCTCTGTTTACATGAAATTGATGAGTTTTGTGCACAATTCTCCATTCCAAATCGCATGTTCTGTATCACGTCCAAAAACATTGCTGCCATTCATAAATGAAAAGACTGCCAACATTTAAACTCATCAATGTCAATCAATTTACGAAAACAAGGGTTTCTTCCAGCATAGTCAAAATCACTTTATATAGTCATACATATTGCCCACCTCACATGCTTTGAATCCTTGTTATCCATACTGTAAGTCTGGAATCTAAAATGCATTGTTTATCTTCAATGTGACAGCTTTAGTTGACTTGACCATCTCTCTTGAGGTTTATATTTCCTGATAACAGCTACTTTAAAAATCAAAGAATAGGACAGGAGGGCAATGCGTTCTTCTACTGAATATGTATTTACCCATCAAACCTGTCCCCCAATGATCCTTAACCCAGGACCAAAAATGACTTAAAGAAGGTCAATAAAGTTCCTTGTAAGTTTTTAATATTTCTTTTCAGCAACAGTTACATATTTACATACAGTAGTTACATAGTTACATAGTAGATGAGAAAGTCCAAGTAATTCAGCGCATCTAAAAGTAAAGAGAACAAAAACAAAAAAATATACTGTATGTATAGTGAAGCACGTTCACACAATTTCAAGACCTGCAAAATACGGTGAGATGCACTTAACTTGCAGTGCCTGGACCTAGGCACTAAAAGGTTTCTTTATCTCTGCTCCCACCACCAATGAATAAACAGATTTGGAGCCTCTTAAAAGTTAAGATTTTTATCCAAACACATGACACTCATACAGACAGAGCAAGATAGGTTCCCGACCACGTCCGCAACTTTCTCCTACTCTCCTGTGACCGCGACGCTGGACCGCCATTCCCGCTGGCGTTTCCACATCACTTCTGGTTTTGGAGTGCTGCACACTAGGTCGTCCGTCACAACCCTATGCATTTTGAAGGTGGTTCCTTCTTTGTCAGGGGTATGTCTAACAAGTCCTTTTGTCTCATCTTAATATAAATTCCTCTCTAATTAAAACTAATTGACTTTAATTACATATTATAAAATCGGTACATAGAACTACAAAACGGACAACATGTTACACATTGTAAACATACAACGAGGTATAGAATTACATCAAAAACATTCGCTAATAGAATAACAGCTATGTGCGCAATATTTAAATACACACGGATCTAAGGCACAAAGAAATTGATTGTATACTCTATAATGGTTCTCTCATTAGAAATAACATCCCACATGGGTGTAATATATGATGTTAAATCCTGGGGTGGGATGACTGGATACATATTTCCTATGAGAGATCCATTCGTGCACTTTCTATGACGAATTAAATCTTTAAACACCTAAATTGCGATAATGGATATTAGTACCCTAAAGATGATCATTTAGTAACTTATAGATATGTTCTAAGACTATCTAGATACATTTCTATATAATAAATGTATCTTTTGTGTATACTGTATATCACAAAATATTAATGATAAGAAATTTCATATGGTCCCACATAATGGACACCATTTTTTTTTTTTGAAGAATGATTCAAATTTTCAGTTATAAAAAAATAATAATAATAAAACAAGTTGAAAGCAGAGAACACAAAGTAGAGCAAAGTTATTTGGGAAAAGGGATAACATATGTGGAAATTTATGTCCATAAGGACTGTGGGCACATATCCCTTATGTTAGGAAACACACCAAATCTATATTAATATTAATCCATATAGGGATTAAAGTTCTTAATTTATGTATCCACATAGTTTCCCTTTGTGAATTTTTTTTTGTACTAAATCCCCTCCCCTAATACCTAGCTCTATTCTGTCAATTCCCATAAAAGTTAGGCCATCCGGTTTGCAAGAATTTAGTTTTTTTAAATGACTTGATACATTATGCGTATCTAGACCCTAAAGGATGTTTCTACAGTGCTCACTAATGCTCACTTTACTATCGCAAGTGATGAATTTGTTTATTTTGAAACTTTCCCCTGTGTGATTCGATCAGAATACCTTGCCATTTACTCCATACTTACAATTGCCGCATTTGAAAAAGCATACTGGCAGTTTCTTCTCAAGCCAGCTACCCTTTTGTTTCTCTAGTGTTGGTATACTTGGTGTTATTTTCTTTATTAGATTTTCGGCTCTTGTATATATCATTTTAGGTCTCTCTATAAGTAGATGAGGTTGAAAAAGGACACACGTCCAACAAGTTAAACCTATTCTAGTGTAGCAGGGTCTCCCCTGGTCCCCCTTAACTTTGTTCCATTGTGGGGACCCCCGTGCTGAGCCAGGGAGCTGCAAGGGCGAGCACATCACCGGGGGCTCCCAGCGGCATTTGCATCTCGGCACCTCCATGTTTAATGCATTTCCGCATGCGTGGGAGCTCGCGCATGCTCAGTATAGCCATTACGGGGGCCATATTGGGGTTGGCACAAGTGTTCGCGCATGCGTAGGAGCATGCGCAGGAGTTTGCGCGATGCAGTGGCCATTATATGTTCGCGCATGAGCAGACTGAGACCGTGGCGGCCATTACAGAATCGCGCATGCGCAGTCGCGATTGCGCACGTGGCCCCAATGTAAAAGAGATTCGCAAGGGACTACAAGCCCCAGGATGCATAGGGGCATACACACACCTGACACCAGGGAGCCAATCACTAGGCCAGATTCCACTGCAGAGAGATACATTCTGGTGCTCTGGGGAAGGACAGATCAGTAAGAGCTGGGATACAGACAGGGGAGGGTATAGGTGCAGGGAGGCAAGTAGCCCCTGCACTAGGCGAGAGATCTCCCCTTAGGCCCCAGCTAGGCCCCTGCTCATATCAGGTTGTGGCTGCTGTAGGGGAGGCCCCTTCAGTTAGGGACCCTACCCTTAGTATTGTTTGTAAGTCAGGGACACAGCTGCAGTGCTGCGAGACCCTGACAAGTGAGGTCTGGGACCAGACCTACCTCACTAAAGATAGAGACTATCTGTATGGTGAGATCGCTCAGAGGGAGACTATCCCACAGGAGGAGGACGCCATCGCTGAGGCTTTGGCACTGGATGCAGACAGATCCTCTTGCCTGCTATTCTACTGTACCCGGGTGCAGGAGCCCCGGGCAGGTATCAGTCACCAAGTGCACCAACAAAACAACTCATCTAGTGGTCAGTGCTGTCTCACACTTGGGTGGGGTTGTGGGACTGTTGGGACTGTTGGAACACTTGGGTATATGGTGTGGGGTTACGGCCCAGTGAGGCCAGTGTTACAGGATGACATTCAAGCTGTTGATGTTATATTGTGATATGTTATTCTGCTGCATATAGTAAACTGTTATATATATTCTGGTGTATGTGGTTACTGTATGCAGGTCCTGTGTCAGGGGTTATTCTATATGCTAGGATCCTGCACAGCTGGAGGCGCTGTAAGTTCATTTCAGGATGCACTCCAGGTTCCCATCAGCGGAGGCTCAGGCCTCCTGTGAGCCTGACAGGTATTGCACAACACCTGGTAATATGTGTAGTTCTCCCACAAAGGTTCCTAGATGAAATCGGGGGGGTGAGAGGGGGGAGAATACATGTGTTACACTAGATTTAGATGATGCATACTTTATTCTATATTCATACTTATAGTAAATTGATCCAGAGGAAGGCATACAAAACCCCCCAGTAAAATATCATCCAATGATCTCTCATAGGGGGAAAATAAATTCCTTCCTGACTACAAAATTGGCAATGAGATTACTCCCTGGATCAACATCCTTTCCATGTTTACTTATTTGGTATATCCCTGAATACCTTTCCTTTCTAAAAAGATGTCCAACCTTTTTTGAACATACTGTATCTATTGTATGAATTCCACATTTTAACTGCCCTTACTGTAAACAAACCTTTCCTTTGTTGCTGGTGAAATCTCCTTTCCTTCAAACTTAAGGGATGACCCCATGTCCTTTGTATTGCCCTTGGGATGAATAATTCTTTTGATAGCTCCTTATACTGTCCCCGAATATATTTGTATATAGTTATCATATCCCCTCTTAGATGCCACTTTTCTAGTTGAAACAGTGTTTCCCCACCCTCTGGGAGATTCCCCTGTTACCAGGTGTTTGGTGCGTGCTACCTGTTGGCTCACATGATGCTGAGTGGTCCGCCGATGATAGTGGGGACATCTGGACAGGCTTCTAGGGTACATTACCGTTGTTTATCTCTTGGTGCAGAGCACCTCCATCTACTGCAGGCTCCAGATGTATGGAGGCAATCTCCCACAGAAGAACCGTACTCCTCTCCCCCAGAAAGATTACACACTGGGCCGGAGGTATAGATAACTGGAACCGATTTATTGATCCTCTGCATACACAGTATCAAAGGCTGCTTCCCAATACAATTCACTGCAGATCTCCAACTTCTGGATGGTCCCTGGACCTCCACTCTGGGCCAAGGGCACCCGAAGCAGTCCTCGCTCTTCCCTGCTCCTCTAGCACGGACAGAGGAATGGTAATCACTCACTCTCCCCAAAGGGACTGTGTGATACCTGTCTCTATCACAACTGCCTACATTTGGGGTTACAGCCCCTTAAGTACAATGGGAAGAAGGTACAAGGTCTGAACCCAGGATTGGGTAGAACACAGGCCTTGTCCCACCTCCTCCCCTGTCACTCAAGGGAGCCGCCTCTCTGGGGAAAAACCATAATTGGTCCTGTCACTGCCTGCGCTGTTACCGGGACTTGCATGACAGGGAGGGCAGACTGGTTGCCAAACCAGGCTTCATAATGTAAACAAATCTGATTAATGAGGAGAGGCAAGAAAAATTAAATTATCCATTCCCTTTATTAATTTGGTGTCTCTTCTCTGCACTTTCTCTAGTTCCATTATGTCTTTTCTCAGGAGTGGTGCCCAAAATTGTACTCCATATTCAAGGTGGTTTCTTACTTATGCTTTATAAAGGGACATACTTATGTTTACTTCCCTTCAATCCATTGCCCATTTAATGCAAGATAAGATCTTGTTTGCCTTTGCAGCTACTGCATGACTTTGGGCACTATTGCTAAGCCTGCTGTCTACAAACACTACTAAATCCTTCTCCATCAAGGATTCCCCTAATTTATCCCCATTTAATTTATAAGTCGCCTGTTTATTTTGTTTCCCAAATTCATAACCTTACATTTAATGCATACCCTTACATATGTTGCATAAATACTTTATAATTAATGTAATGCATTAGGTGATGGTAACACTCATAACATAACCCTTAAATTATTTGCAAAACATTAGGATATTTACATCCATAAATGCATTTGCCTCCAGAGCGGGCGGCAAATAAGGCCTGGGGGCAGGAGGCCCCCCCCCCCCCCCACCAAACCAAAAAAAAAAGAGAAAAAAGAATAATCGAAAAGAGACAGAAAAAAGAACAAAAAAAAGAAATAGAAAAGAAAAAAAACCGAAAAAAAAAAAAGAAAAAAAAAGCAAAAAAAAGAGAATAAAAAGCAAGAAAAAAAAAAGTATAGCAGAAAAAAAAAAAAGAAAACAAAAAAGACATAAAAAAAAAAGAATAGGATAAAACAAAAGAAAAAAGAAGAAAGTAAAGTCAAACAAAAAATAAAAAAAAGGTAAAAAAGCAAGAATCAACAATAAAACAAAAGAGCATTATAAAACAAAAAGAAATCAACAAATAAAAAAACAAAAAAAAAAAGAAGAAAAGAGCAAAAAAAAAAAAAAAAAAAAAAAAAAAGAAAAGGACAAAAAAAAAAATAAGAGCAAAAAAAAAAAAATTTGCCCCACCAGCGGCACGCTCCCCCCCCCCGCTGAACAAGCTACATAGAAAAATGAAGCTATAAAAGTAATTAAAAACAGTATTTTTAGTTCAAAATCTTAGAATTGGCAACAGATTGTAGATTTTGTAAATACATTACTGTAAAATATATTTCAATATTTGTAATTATTTCAACCGACATTCTTTAGTGCACTTCTGTACAATATTCACATTAAACTTATATTCAATTATATCCAATACATTTCAATTTGGGTCTGTTCTATTAGTCTCAAGTGCAATAAAGGATAGATTGCTAATTGAAATGGTAAAATTCATACGTCAAGAGGTTTAATATTGTCAAACTTACTTAAAAAAAGAAGAGTAAAAACTTACTTATACAATCTATTAAATGAGAAGTATTTAAATGTCAATTGCACATTAAATATATTCCACTTGTATTATGAAGCATGTGTAATGTCTGCAACCGTTCTAACTCTGATTCTATTGTCAGTGATCTCACTATCAACTTCAGTAAAACTAGCTCATTTGATTGAGTGAAAAAGGAATGCAATCCCCGGCACAATAAAGATGATATAAATACCAATTCCCACTGTCCATATGAATGTCCAAAAGGAACCAAGTCCTATGATATAATCAAGATACAACTTCCTCAATGGTTGTTCTCCTATTGTAAGAAAAAACAAAGGGAACACACCATTGCGCAGTTGAGAGGGTGTTGCCATTTTTTAAGGATGTGACGCACCTCCCTTTAAGATGACTCGCATCCTTTAAAAAAAATAACCCTGTCACATGGTACACCAGCCAATTGGATTGGGGGTGTAACATTTGACACTCAAATGTGACGTCACAGGCCTTATATAAGGCCTGTCCCATCTCATTTGAAGGCAAGAAGACGACGGGACAATATCCGCCCCATTGAATTGGATTACAAATAAAGAAGAAAAGAAAGAAGAACTTACTGGCTGTTAATAAGAATTGCATAGAGTGTCAAGAGGTTCCTTCTGTTGCTGCTGGACTCTGAATCGGAGGGTGAAGACATCAATTGTAAGAAAATCATGGATTGTATTTTTTTTCATTACATTTTTTTTTAGATGTAGCCAGGTCCCCTCTGGCTCCCCGGTCGTCCGTCTCCCCCTCTCTTACCTCCTCCACAGTAAGGGTAGTTGCGGGTGGCGAAGGGTTGGCCGGCGGGTCCCTCTGCAGGGCGCTGCCATCTTTAATGTACTCGCGCTTGCGCAGTAGCCACACGGTAGCCATTACAGGGATTGCAGAATGGCAGGGGTGGCGTGCCGTAGTGCAGGGACCTCCCGAAGTCGCGCATGCGCAGTTGCAGGCAGCAGCAGCCATTAGAAGTTTGCGCATGTACAGTGCAGATCGTGCATGCGGCCCCAATGCTAAAGAGGCCCATGGGGAACTACAACTCCCAGCAGCCTCAGGGGCTGGAGCACATGTGATGCCACAGCAGCCAATAGGGCTTACAGCTTCCCCTGAAGGGAAAGATACATTGTTGCGCACTAGCCCAGGAAATCAGTTGGAGCTGGGACACAGAGAGGGAAGGGTGTATATGTGCAGGGAGACAAGTAGCTGCTGCATTAGGCCATAAGTCTCCCCTTAGGCCCCAGCTAGGCCCAACTCACCCTCAGCTTGTGGCTGCTACAGGGACGCCCCCTATGATAGGGACAGGGTCCTGTAGAGCAGCATTACAGTGAGGGTCCAGCCAGGAAGTGTGTATATCCTGGCCACGGTTGTTAAAGGTGAATCACTCTCTGCTGACTAGCAGAGATAAGAGACATTCTTAAGGTGGATCACTCTATGCGGAGCCACCCCACACAGAGGCGGATCATGACAGGGGATCACCCTTTGGATCAAGGGATCTCAAGTCCAGCTCATCTGCTCGCCGGGTGTGGACACACCCTGCAGGTACTACCTCCACAATACACCAAGTGCACCAATCTCATCTCAACTTAGTGGTCAGCGCTGTCTCACACTTGGGTGGGAGTGGGACACTTGGGACTCTGGAATATATGGTGTCGGGTTACGGCCTATGAGGCCCAGTGTTACAGGGGTGACACTAAGGTTGTTGTTGCTGATGTTGTCTTATCTGCGTGTAGTAAACTGTTTAACCATAACCTGGTGTATGTGGTTACTACTGTATATGTGGGTCCTGTGTCAGGGGGCATTCTACACACTAGAATCCTGCACAGGTGGAGGCATTGTATATTTTAAGTATAGTTCCAGAGGATACACCCCAGGCTCTCAACTGGTGGAGGTTCAGGCCTCCTGTGAGCCTGACAGTTAAAGCACCAATCCTGGTAATACACGTAGATTTCCCCACATGGTCCCTATCTGCGATTGGGGGGGAGCTGTGTTACATAAAGTTACCCATTGACGACCAAAGTGTTTATCTATGTCCCTTTCGCGCTATAGATAAACACAGTGACAAGCAATGCATTTTTTGGCAAATACTTGTTTTTATTTAATTGCTATGTATTTTTGGTGTTTGTTTTTATTTAATTGCTATTTATTTTTGTTGCCTGTTTTTCTATAGATGCAGTGGCCATTATTTTAAAAAATCACGCTGTGTATACCTCGGAATACCCATGTCATGGCGCGGGATTTCTTCCAACAGTACTGCCTTAAGATGTGAGTGCAGGCGAGTACAAACAATGGAATTTTTGTGTTCTGGCTTTTAAACACCTGAAATTGACACAGTAGCACAGTACTGTACACATTACAATTAATTCATTTAATTGCATACAATCCATGAAATTCAAACAAAGCAACCGCGATAAACACGTGTGCCTGGGGCGATTGGCCACGTTAATGCCACGTGGAGTACAGCAGCGCACACGAAAACGGCACCGTAATTTGTTAAAATAATGGCCGCTGCATCTGTAGGTTGCCCATTGACTCCCATAGTGACAAACCATGCCCATATTATATGGGCATGGTGTACCATTGTTGCAATCAATTGGTTTATTGGAAAAAAATAATATTAATGAAATGTAATGTATTTTATTTGGTGTTTGTTTTTTAATTGGTATATTGCCCATTCATTGCAGAGTGGCATGGTTTAACATTGTGCCAATCAATGGGTAGCAGGGGTGGTGGTAGTTGCCCTGGGGAGGGTGGTTAGGCATCCTGGGTGGATAGCAGGGGAGGGGGGTTAACCACTTAATTACTATAGCTGTTACTAACCACTAAGGAGATTAACGAGTTCGTGGCCATTAGTTTGTTTATTACAGTAGTCTATAATATTAATGTCTGTGCATGACTTCTTTCTCTCTCACTCCCTGCTTCTCTTTGCTATAACTGAGACCTGGCTCACTCAGTCTGACTCTGCTCTGGAAGCTGCCCTCTCCTACGGTGGCCTTTCCTTCTCCCACACTCCGCGCACTGATGGCAGGGGTGGAGGCGTGGGGCTCCTGCTCTCCTCTCTCTGTCGTTACCGAACCCTTCCTATTCCTCCCTCTCTTGCTTTTCCCTCCTATGAGGCTCACACTGTCCAGATTTTCTCTCCTCTCCCTGTTCATGTGGCGGTCATCTATCGCCCACCTACCTCTACTCATCCCCCTTCTGCCTTTCTCTCTCACTTTGAATCCTGGCTCTTTCTTCCTCTCCTCAGACTCCCCTGTTCTTCTCCTTCGGGACTTCAATTGCCACATTGATGACCCCTCTCTCCCTTGGGCTTCCCGCTTTCTTTCTCTAACCTCTTCTTTTGGCCTTCAACAGTGGACTGCAGCCAGCACCCACAAGGATGGCCACTACTTAGACCTGGTTTTCACTAAGAACTTCTCTCTCTCCGATTTCTCCATTTCCCCTTTTCCTCTCTCTGACCATCATCTCATCTCATTCTCTCTATCTCGCTTCTCCCCTTCTCCACCTCCATCTACACTCCGGTTCTGCAGAAACCTGCGCTCTATTCACTTACCTGACTTTGAGTCCACTTTACGCTCCTCCCTCTCCTCTCTCAGCTCTGCTACAGACCCCGACAACCAGGTCAGGAACTACAACTCTGTCTTGTCCTCCTCTCTTGATCTACATGCCCCACTTTCTCTCTGCCGCACTCGCCCTTCTAACCCTAGACCCTGGCTAAATTCCCACACACGCATGCTGCGTTCCTCCACTCGTTCCTCTGAACGCCTCTGGAGGAAGTCTCACACTCTCGCAGACTTCATGCACTACAAATTTATGCTATCCTGTTTCAACTCTGCCCTCTCGCAAGCTAAACAAGCCTACTTTTCTGCACTAATCAACATGCACAAGTCTAACCCACGCCGACTGTTCTCTGTCTTTGATACTCTACTCAAACCACCCTCAGCTGCCTCTCCTTCCTCCATCTCCGCTCAGGACTTTGCTGACTATTTTAAGGAAAAGGTGGAATCCATACGTCAGAACATCCCCTCTGTTTCTTCCTCCCATCCTACACCTCTTCCTAACTCTCCTCCTGTCTTCCTTGACTTTTTCCACTGTCTCAGAGGAGGATGTGTCGCTGTTGATCGCCACTTCTCCCTCTACCACTTGCCCTCTTGACCCCATTCCCTCCCATCTCCTAAAACCTCTTGCTCCTACTATAATCCCTATGCTCACACACATTTTTAACTCCTCACTCTGCTCTGGAACCTTTCCATCCTCCTTCAAACATGCAACAGTCATACCATTATTCAAAAACAGCAAGCTTGACCCTACCTGTTTTTCTAACTATCGACCTGTCTCCCTCCTGCCTTTTGCCTCTAAACTCCTTGAACGTCTTGTATTCTCTCGCTTGCTCCATTTTCTCAACACCTATTCTCTCCTAGACCCTCTACAATCTGGCTTCCGCACTGCTCACTCCACGGAAACAGCCCTCACTAAAATAACTGATGACCTCCATGCTGCCAAAGACAGAGGTCATTACACTCTGCTCATATTACTCGACCTCTCTGCAGCATTTGACACCGTGGACCACCCTCTTCTCCTTCACATTCTCCATACTCTTGGTATTCAGAGCAAAGCTCTATCCTGGATCTCATCCTACCTCTCCCATCGTACGTTCAGTGTCTCTTCTGCTAACACCTCCTCCTCCTCTATTGATCTCTCTGTGGGGGTACCCCAGGGCTCTGTCCTGGGACCTCTTCTCTTTTCTCTGTACACACTCTCTCTAGGTGACCTAATAACATCTTTTGGGTTTAAATATCACCTCTATGTTGACGACACACAAATATACTTTTCAACACCTGACCTTACACCTGCTATACAGACCAAAGTTTCTGAATGTCTCTCTGCTATATCATCCTGGATGGCCCTCCGTCGCCTTAAACTCAACATGGCTAAAACAGAGCTCCTCATACTTCCTCCAAAACCTGGCCCTACTACCTCCTTCCACATTACTGTTGGAACTACGATCATCCACCCAGTAGCCCAAGCACGCTGCCTAGGGGTCACACTCGACTCGTCTCTCACATTCGCCCCTCACATTCAAAACATTTCTAAAACTTGTCGCTTTTTCCTCCGCAATATAACAAAGATACGCCCTTTCCTCTGTTGCTCGACTGCTAAAACTCTGACTCAGGCCCTCATTCTCTCCCGTCTTGATTACTGTAACCTCCTGCTGTCCGGCCTTCCTGCCTCTCACCTGTCTCCCCTACAATCTATCCTAAATGCTGCTGCCAGAATCACTCTACTCTTTCCTAGATCTGTCTCAGCATCTCCCCTCCTGAAATCCCTCTCCTGACTTCCAATCAAATCCCGCATCTCACACTCCATTCTTCTCCTCACTTTTAAAGCTTTACACTCTTCTGCCCCTCCTTACATCTCAGCCCTAATTTCTCGCTATGCACCACCCCGACTCTTGCGTTCTGCTCAAGGATGTCTTCTTTCTACCCCCTTTTTATATAAAGCCCTCTCCCGCCTTAAACCTTTTTCACTGACTGCCCCACACCTCTGGAATGCCCTTCCCCTCAGTACCCGACTAGCACCCTCTCTATCCACCTTTAAGACCCACCTTAAGACACACTTGCTTAAAGAAGCATACGAATAGCACTGTGAACATTCTGAATACATGATACATAAAGCTTGGCCCCCTGCAGACGCACTTACCAGAACTCCCTCCTCCTGTCTCTGTACGTTCTCCCTACCTACCAATTAGATTGTAAGCTCCTCGAAGCAGGGACTCCTCTTCCTTAATGTTATGTTTGTCTAAAGCACTTATTCCCAGGATCTGTTATTTATATTATCTGTTATTTATTCGATTACCACATGTATTACTACTGTGAAGCGCTATGTACATTAATGGCGCTATATAAATAAAGACATACAATACAATACAATGTTTTAAATCTGTCTCATCAGATTATTTCTCTCCATAGATACATTCTGAAAGTAAGATGTGAGCACTTCACCTTTTGTGTGCTTCTTACAGAGTGGGACACACTTGCCATTATCAATAGTATGTTCTTACTTGGGCTTTTACTTTTTGACCCTATGTCTCATCAAGTAATGTTTAACAATGCTTACATCTCTATAGTTCTCCTGATCTTTCTTTTTGACACCATCAGTCTTTGTCTTCCTCCTATTCCCAGTTGCCCCCTCTTCTGCACTCCCGTCTGTCTTCTGACCTTTGTATGGTTAATGTAGGTAAGGATCAATTAGATTCTAAGAAATCCACTAATGTGTTACCTCCTATAATACTTCATCATGTATATTTTTGAGCTAAATAATTGATTAATTAGCAATTTATGTTGCTTAACTTTGTGTTAAACTGTACTAAGTATTTTACTTTACATAAATAATTTTGTGTGTTGCATTTTCACATATTTTACACCATTCCCTCTATTGTCATTTAAACGACACCCCCTCTGCCTCTGAAACTGTTAATGTCCCTTGTTATGTCTCCTATTTATTATCTCACAATCCTATGTGACATTAAATCTGCTCATAAAAAATGTAATTGGGTTCACTCATCTGCAGCTGCCTGAGTAAAATTCACTATTTGGTGTAGAAAGCACCAAGAAAGTATAATCATGATATTATTAGAATTACCAAGAATCCACCATTTTTTTAATAAATAGATAGTTCCCCCCACCCCCCTAATTACTCAGTAAGCATATATATTACTGGAAAATAATGAGTTTAAAATCCTATATTATTTTCTTCTGTTTTTAGGGTACAATAAATTGAAGGTATGCTATATTTATATTCAAATATGGTTTCTCAAAATACTTATTTAAAAAGATTGTTGTTGGATTTTTTCTCATGCCTTGAAAGGCAATCTGAATAATGTTGCTTCTTTTCAATAGTAGTTTGTTGATTTTCACATTTGTATTTAGGTATGTTCTCTTAGACAACTTCTTGCCGTTCATCAGTCTTGTTATCTCTACAAATCTCTGCTTTACCAACTGCTAAGGAAAATGATGGGTTAACCCCTATTACCACCATCATGCTCATTCAGAGATGATTGTTCCTATTACTCCATAACCCCTAAGGCTAACCTGCAGGAAAGTGGTGTTCTGAAGCAGTTCCCTGTGCCTATTTTCCAAAGCACACTTATGGTAACTGAATCATGGAAGCAGAGACATATCTCTGTCACTGGGGATCCTCTACTTAACACCCCTCGGCCATAATACAGAGAAAAACATTGGAAATATATGCTGCATGCTGCAGGGGACAACCACATAGATTTGTCAAGTATCTTATGCCTTTCAAGCTTTATACTGACTGGGCCAGAAATGTGAACTTTGATGTCTCACATGGTAAGAAAGCTATTCATAATAACTTGAAATGTGCTATTTTAGATGCTCTTTGAAAGCAGTACAAGAACACAACTGGAGAATTGAAGAATGTCAAATAACCAACCATTAACATTAAGAAAAATATAAAACAAAATGATAAAAAAAAACTTTTTTAAACATAAATATGATTGTCACTGTGGCTACCTAGGCCCTCTCAATTGGAGCCTTGATTGCTAATGTGGCTATCAATGAAAAGCTGTAATAGCATTTTGGTAATTTACCCCTTTCTGTATGAAGGTCCTCCTAATCTTCTTCTGGAATCAAATCAAAAAAGGGCAGAGACCAACCATAAAAAGCCATAAAATTATTTGAAAACCCGATGGCCAATAAAAAACAAAAATGAAAAAAACATAAAAATAATTCAAGGCCTAATGGCTGCTGCCAAAAAAATAAAATTAAAAAACCCATAAAAAAATAATCCAGGCCCAATGTCCTATTTGTAATCCTGGCTCAATGGCCTATTTGTAATCCATGGCCATTCAAGGCCGGCGATGAAGTATCCTCAACTTGACACAACGCCATGGATACACAGTTGGTTGAAGAAAATATTTTTTGTATATGTTTTTCTTTTCTTCTTAAAAGACATGTTCTACTTTAATCTTTAGCTATCAGATGTGGCCTACTTGATGACTTTTGGTCTTCTTTGTGGGTCCCAGCCTCTTACAGTGGCTAGGGAAATCACAGAAGACATGTCTAGGGACACATCAGATTGCTTGGTGTACCATATGCTTTCCTCCATTTATGATGACATCATAGATTTCTCCAACCAGGGTGAGCATGATTGGCAATATCCATGATGTCATAATAATGGAGGTAAGCACATGGTCCACCAAACAATCTGGTTGGTTGATATACCATGTGTCCCTATGAAACGTCTTCTGCTATGGCTATAGCGACTATTAAAAGCCATGGCTCTCGCAGAAGACTGGAAGATGTAAAGGAGGCTACACCCATTAGCTGAAGATAAAAGACATCTTCTATTTTCTTCTTTAAAGAAGAAATGAAGAACAGGTACAAGAAAAACTTACAGTTGAAGAGTTTTCAATCAACTGAGGATCCAGGGCATTATGTCAAGTTGAGCATCCTGATTGCTGACCATGGATTGGCATAGATTACTAATAGGCCATCTGGTATAGATAGAAATAGAACAAAGTTCATTGAATCAGTGCTACCGAGTAATGGGCACAAAAAGCATGTAAATAAAGCTGTAATTAGTTGGTTGGGAGAGACCCATAAATGTGAGGATAGTGATAATAAGGTGATGAAATCTTTATTTTCAAGGCTCATTAATAGGGGTATGTGTATACCATGCCACCCTCCATGCTGTCACCCTTTTTTTCATAATTTTTTAATTAACCAGTCTGGTTTGTGCATAGCCCCTGTTTTTGTCTGCTGTGCTCCGCTTTCTCCACAATTGGATCCTTCTACATCTGGCATAAATTTATTTTCTTTTTAGGCAGTTGTATGGGGGCATGGGCCTTGGATTGATATTTGTGTTGTTTTATTTAGTTTTTTTAGTTGGCCATCAGGCTTTGGATTAATTGTATGGGTTTCTTTATGGTTGGGCCTCTGCCCTTTTTGGATTGGTTCCACGGGGGCCAAAGCCCATAAGATAGGAGGGTTTTCATCCAAGATGTGGTAAATAACCACATTTTATTACAGCTTTCCATTGATTGCCAATGTGACCATCTGGGCTCCCAGCCAATGTAGCCACAGTGACAATAAATCGGTTTATCTTTAAAATGTCTTTTTTTATATGTTTTAAATAATTAATGATGTTGGTGGTGGGCATGTAGTGGGCGAAAGCTCAATTAGCCACATTTGGCTAATAGGTCTATTGGCCACTCAACGGGGGGAGGAGGTTATAATTGTTGATGCGGTGCGGTTAGGCGTGTGGGTGTTGACTTAATTGTGGCCAGGACTTCCTCTTGAGTTATTGAATTATCTTACTTTTTACTGACACTTTTGCTTTCTTGTATTTTAGGGGGGCATTACTTTTATTTTTTCATTGAGCTGTATAATTTGGAGTAAACTTAGCAAATTTATCACAAATCTATTTTCGGTCAAAACTTAGATTACCAGAGGACACTCTAATTGTGTGGATCCTCTTATCAAAGTGATTGATTACATCATTGGGTCTTCATTGATCCTGATGTTTCAGGCCAAAAACTCTGTGTGAAAGAAAGATGAATGGCGCACAGCCAGGGAGCCAGGTGTAGGATAAAACTGCTATTCTTTATTGTGCATGCAGGAGGACAGGCAACCCCCTTGGGGAACAAACAGGAACCTCCTACGCGTTTCGGACCTGGGGGTCCTTTATCAAGGAGTATTGATAAGTATTGATAAGTATTGATAAAGGACCCCCAGGTCCGAAACGCGTAGGAGTTCCAAAGGGGTGTTGCCTTCCCTCCGGCATGCGACAATAAAGAATAGCAGTTTAGTTTTATCTAACATATCCTACACCTGGCTCCCTGGCTGTGCGCCATTCATCTTTCTTTTGCCTTCACCTGGACTGTGGACTCCTTCATGGCTGGCACGCCTGCACTACACCCCTGGAGATGACGTGAGTGGGTTTCTTTATGGGTTTAGACTGTCATGGTTAAGTTGGACAACTGTCATTATGCTTACAAAAGTCTATATTGTACCCACCCACTCCCACTGGTATCTCCAGGGTTTTGATTTATAGCTTTGATGGATTTCATCTGGGTTGAGCACCCTAAAAAATTTTTCTACCTATCCAAAAACTCTGTGTGATTGGACAATAAGTAGCTTTTCTTTTGGGATATTAGGGACCATAAAGATAGTAAACGGTCTAGATATTGTCAAAGTTTAAATGGGTCAATTCGCTCTGACATGGCTCTAAGTCTTATGTTGTTTCTTCTATTTCTGTTTTGCACGTCTTCATGTGCATTTTGTAGGCACTTTGATTTCCTGTAGATTGTTCTCCATATCCCCTTGTGCTACAATTATTTAATCTAATATTTATTCCAGCACATCGGTTCTTGAACCTAGAGAAACTATTTCTTGTTTCAGTTCCCCTACAGCCTTTGTTCATTTTTGTTGGAAGGTTTTTTTGATGTTAGAGGAAATTCTATTTTTGAGATTGTTGTGTATTCATGGTCTAATTCAGAGTTTGAGCACCAGTTGGCTTATGCAGTGTCTTCGAAAAGGGGAGTTCATGTACTTCTATTACGTTTCTTGAAGAACTCGGAATTTTCAACTGCAACTGTTTTCTTATTTTTTTGTGTGACAATATTGGGTTGACAGGCACCAACTTTAGCAGACAGTAAAACAGAAAATGTGTCCTTATGTGCATTTTATAAATTTGGAGGATTTATAAGCGGATTGCAGGAAGATCCAAAGCAATATTCATAGTATGTTTCATCATCTAAGCAGCATGTTATACTATTCCATCCGGCAGCTACAATATGTTTTGAGAGATTTGCAGATGGCAGGGGCACAAGGACTCGTATTCTGCATACTCACATAGTCCCTAGTGTGCAGTTTTAGGGGCCCAGAACTAGAGCTCAACTACCCTTTTCTAGTTATGCAAAGGGTGCAAGGGGCAGCTCTTCCAGTGTTTCCTCGCCACCACTACCATTCTCAGGCTCTCCACTGCATGCTCTCTTGGGGGTCCATAATAAATAGAAGAATGATAAATTGCTGCACACTATTATAATCAGAAAAAAGGGGATACAACTACCGGTGCTCCTGGTTCAGGATTCTCTTTATCAATCCAGGGTATAACGAAGGGAAGAAAATCAGGGCTCCACGGATTTGCTCAATAAACTAATTTATTGCCAATAGACAACGTTTCATATCAGCTGACTGGTGTGCCACCTCAAGTGTATCAAATAAAGCAAAATAACTGCTGGATGCTTGAGGTAAAGTTACAAATTTGGTTTAAATACTACCGATAGATGAAGCTCCAAGAGAGCACTTTGCCTCAATCAGCGACCTGGCTCTGTCTCAGGAAGAATCCCTATAATAAAAGTCCTAATCAATTGTAGGTACCGTAGATGTAAAATATACATATTTTCCTTATACTGTACTTGCTTTGTGATTCTCAATGTTGTGTAGTGTAGTGAACCTCCGGTAGCCATGAAAGCAAGCTTGCACAAGTAGTGCTTTCTGTTACTGGACACAAATATACTGTTTTTTTAACATCAACATCTGGTATGAAAAAATTATTTTTATAGTGCACCGCTAAAATTAACACGTTTTATCAAGTCCAATAAAAATATTGGATCCTAAAACAATTGTCATAATATGACATTTGTAGGTACTGTATTATCATGCCATACATCACATTCCAATATTTATCGGAACATAATTAATGGCAGAAATACTGCACTTTATTTATCACCTAATGCCATCTTGCTTTATCCCTGGTTTGCATACATTTTAATGTCCAATATATTGGCCATTATATACATTGCCAAGATAAGATAAACCAGAATAGAATAGGGGATACAATCTTACTTTAAATACATTACAGTAAATATTAACCCCTTTAGAAGCCCATGTGATAAGCTAGTCATGGGTTTACATGAGTAGCCAACCACAAAAAGCTAAAAAGGGGTTAAAATATACTACCTACCCCTGTTGACCACCTTAGTGAACAGTAAAGCACATACCATGCTTTACTAATGGCTAAGGTAATCAAGGGTTTAACCCCTACCACTTCCCCCCATCCCTCCCATGAGGCCTAACCACAGACTCCTGGACAACTACCCTCATCACCCACAACCCTACTTAAACACCCCCCCCTTTCCTACTCCAGATTAATGGCCAATAACGCTCTTAGCCAAATGTGGCAAATAAGGCTTTTGGCCATTGCAAATACAAAATAAACCTGTATAAAAAACACGACTATATAAAAAATAATACAAAAATAAATGTAAAACATTCTTGCTCTATGTACCATGTGTTTCATACTTTTAGATGACATCAAACACTAATGTCATCTAAAAGTGTGGCAAATACATGGTACACTAACCAACCTGATTGGTTGATGTACCGTGTGACCTCAGGCCTTCTGCAATGGCCTAGGCCGTATATAAGAAGTTACTGAAGATCTGCATCTTGTGGCTGAAGACTAAAGAAGAAAAAGAAAAGAGAAGACATCTTTCAGGAAAAGATGGTAGAACAGAAATGCTTACTGAGAAGACTCTACAATTAACAGAGGCTTGATGGCTTTGTGGCAAATTGAGGATACAACATTGTAGCCCAACAATGGGACTGGATTACAAATAGGCTGTTGATTTATTGTTTCTGGTTTTGGGTGGGGTTTTTATGTTGCCGTTGGGCTTTGGATTTGTTTTTATGGTTTTGGTTGGAGGTTTTTGTTATAGCCAACCCTTTATGTGATTGTTTCCAGGTGACTTCAGTCATGCAGATTAGGGCAGCCTTCACCCCAGCTAGGGTAAGTAATCCCATTTGTTTAACAGGTCAACATTGATTGCAAATGTAGCTATCTAGTCCCCAAAACAGAGGGCCTATATAGCCACATTGACAATCAATGGCTTTATGGTTTCGATGTAGATTTTTTAGTATGTGTTTTTTGGTAACTATACTTTTAATGTGTATTTTTAATGACTTTTTTTGTTGTTGCTTTTGAATGTCCAATATCCATATTAGCCACATTTACCTAGTAATAGGGCTATTGCCCATAAGTCTAGTGGGAGGGGTGGGGGACGGTAGGTTTGTTTGGAGGTGTCGGTGTAGTGGTGGTTGGTGATGGAGGTTAGGCCTCTTGTTGGGGTGGGGCTTGTAGGGGTTAACTCTTTGATTACCTTAGCAGTTAGTAAAGCGTTGCCTGGCAAGGCTTTACTAGCCGCAAGGTAGCCAATGCAGTTTAATGTTGGTAAGTAAGCCAATTTCTGTTACATGTCAGCATTGGTTGCCAATGTGGCCAGCTAGGTCCTCATTGAGAGGTCTAGGTAACCGTAGTGACAATGAATGATTTTATGTTTTAATTGTATTTTTAATTATTTGTTATGCAGTGTTTTTTTTAATTTTTTTTATTCTTTATTTGGAATGGCCAAAAGCCCTATTGGCCATTAGTCTAGAGGGGGTAGTATTAGGTGTGTTGGGGGATGGGGATAGGAGGGTGGGTGATGGAGGTAATAACCCCATTGAGGGTACTTAGGCCCCTGCAGTGGTGGGGTGGGGCGGAAGATGAATGGTAGGGGTTAAGCCCTTGATTGCCTTACCAGTTAGTAAATCATTGCATGGCCACAGGCTTCAAAGGGGTTAATGTTATTACTGCCATAGTGTTCTGTAACAATAGATATATTACAGAAGCCTATGATATAAATATTATTAATGCGATCGAGATGTGGTAATAAATGCGTTATTAACCTTCACTTTAATTCCTGCATTGCGACTATGGTCAAATATTGTACCCAGCAAATTATTAATGCAACCTTGATGACTTCCATCATAAAATTGTTAATAAGACGCAGTATTATATTTTTTTTTTACCAGGTAGCGATATTAACTCTGTTTTAACGGAGTTTGATGTATCCGGGACTAAGATTTCTAATAACAGTATCTTACATGAAAACGCTATTATTTTCTGCTGCTTACCGTGCATGTCATGGTGAAAGCTTTCTAAAGCCCTGTTTCATTGTCTGGAGCATAATCTAAAAATAGAAGGAGTACAGTACATTTATAACTAAATGTTATGACTAATCATCAAATTAATTTAGGGAGTAGCCTGTTTTTAAGCTGATAACTGTCTACAGTGAAATTGCCTGAATCTCATAGTTCTATTTGCAGAAAATAGATGGAAATGAATGTGAAGTAAATAAAGAGTACATAATGAGTAAAATATATGGGGAAATTTTGCATGAGGTTGCGAACAATACGAAATTTGCCCTTTTTGAGTCAGTACACCAAGCACTAATGTGCATTGCAATATCTTTTAATATACTTGTAGCCAAGTCCTCTTGACGCGTGCAATGCGCCAAAGCTCTGTGGCAACAGAACTAAATCAGCTCCATCCCATTCACCTGTCTCCTGCACCTAGCCCTATCACTGCTTCCGCTGAGGCTGTGCCTACACTCTGCCTCACCATAGGATTGGACAGTCCTGCCTATATTGGCACTGCCAGTTTGGCTGAGCATAGATTTATGTTCATAGATTCAATGATCTTTCCACAGCTTGTAAGGAAGCCTCAATACACATGTATGCAGATGACACAAACCTATATGCACACAGCCAAGCCTCTCTAACCTTCAACACATACTTCAGTCTGACTTTTTGGGACTCAAAAACTGGATTTCCCACAACAAACTGTTTTTAAACACTGACAAGACTGTAACAATGGTATTTGGGACCAAGACTACATTTTTAAAGCTTCCAGCGACTGAGCTCCAGATTAGAACCAACGCTAACACCCCTCTAACCCCTGTCACTAGTTTTAAATACCTGGGCATATGGTTTGACACCCACTTAACATTCGGGATGCACATTGATACCCTGACAACCAAGACCTATGCCAAACTAGGGGTACTTTACAGGAACAAATCCTCCCTAAGTCTCCTGGTCAGAAAGCGTACTGCTGCGACACACTTTATTCGAGCAAATACCCAGTATGTACCTGGCAGATACCTGGAATGCGCCGCTCCTCACCTCTGACAAGCCCCATTGCGTTTGCCTTCCCAGCCATGGTTCATGCCTGGCTGACGGGCGGCTGATCTGTTAAATGATAATGATTAGGATTTAATAGGCTGCAATGCTTCGCGTGTCCACCAGATGCATAAATTCAGGAATTGTAAAGCAGTATATATAATTTTATACTGTGCAGTATTGCAGCCAGCGGGAATAAAATGCTTCAATCCCTGCCTGGAAAATAACGCAGTGCACTCGGGCAGAAAACAGTCACAAACCTCAATACACCCGAGTATACCCGAATTCGTGAGACTAGCCGAGCTCGAATAAAGTGTGTCGCCAGTGTATCACACAGCAGATGCAAATGCCAATTATTGACTATGGAGACATAGTATATGGCTCGGCACCTCAAACCCACCGTAGCAAACTTGACACCCTCTACAATTCAATTTGTTGTTTTGTTCTCCAATGCAACTACAGTACAACACACATCACTGCGAAATGCTCAAAGAACTAGATTGGTCATCACTCGAGTCTAGGCGCAAAGTTCACCTTTACTGTCTTGCCTTTAAATTCTTTATAAGCAAGCTACCCAGCTATCTGAACAAGCTCCTCACCCCTACCACATGCAGCACTTATCACCTGAGATCAGACTCAGGTCATGGTCCCAAGGCTCAACAAAGTATCCGGCCGTTCCTCCTTCTCTTACCATGCACCCCAAAACTGGAACAACCTACCAGAGACTCTCACATCCACCACCAGTTTAAGTTCTTTCAAATCTAAGGCTGTCTCACATTTTAATCTGGTCTGTAACTGTTTCATACGCCCATAATATATATTTTCTTTAAAGGTGCATGCAATGTCTTGTTTATAATGTATACCCTGCTCATTTATGTAACTGTATTTGTAACCATGTATTATTTGTCTTAACTCTGTGCCCAGGACATACTTGAAAACGAGAGGTAACTCTCAATGTATTACTTCCTGGTAAAATATTTTATAAATAAATAAATGTTCTGTTGCGCTTACCTGTTCTTTGCCTCCTCAGTCTTGCCTTGCTGAACCTTGCCCTGTGTACCGACCTGGCTTGTTATTTTACTCCACACCTCTGGAATACTGACCCGGCTACCTCTGACCCTCTGCATCTCTTCAACCCTAACCTCGGCACTCGGACAACGACTACTCTCCATTCTCCAACCCCAACTACGGCTAATAGTACCTTCAATGATCTGGACCTCTCCTACTCTGACCTTGGCAGGTATAACGAAGACTATTACTTCTCCAACCCCAACCCAGCTACCTTGACCAATCTACACTCCAGACGTGTCCTTATGGCTGTGGGTGGCGTTTATACCTATTCCCATCTCAGTCCCAGGGTCCCGCCTTGTTTGTGGTGAGCACAGTGTTAGGTTCCGACCAGGCTCCCTGCTTGCTCGCTGAGGCGCGCTGAGGCTCAGGGAAAGCGGGTGCTTTCCCTGGCCTTGCGGTTTCTTACCGCACGCGCTGTCAGGAGGCGGGCCACGCGCTGGCCGGGGGCGGGCACGTCACTGGTCGGGGGCGAGGGAATTTTAAATTCCCCTACGACCTACGCTTCCGCGTGCTTGCGGAAGCATAGGTGAGCCCCTACTAAAGCTGCTCTAATTGCAACTGTAGGGGCTCAGTGTTGCGCGGGAGCGCGCGTCAGCGCGCTTCCGCCAGCAAGCAGGGAACATGGCCGAGTACTTACACTCGAGCCCCAACTTTTACCAGGGGGTGTTGATCTGAGATGTCAATCCGGTTTCTGCATCCACCCCTGGTGTGTTGGTGAGTACGCCTACGGAAGACTTTTCTTGCAGCAGTGCAGGCCGTGGAAGTAGGGGCAGGACCAGCAACATTTGAGGGAGGCCTTGCTAATCCTCTGGCTGCAGTTGTTCCCGCTCCTGGGCGTGGACAGTTACAGGCCATAATATGGATGACTTCTCCATTTGCCACCCAAGTTGGGGTACGGAACTCTAAACACGGAACGAGACTTTGCAGTGCTGGAGAGATCCCCTCCCTCAGGGGAGTTGGAACAGCTAGCCCATATTCCACCAGAGGATATGGGAGATAAGGATAGACCTTTGGGGCCTCAAGCCCCGGGGGATGATTCCAGGGATCAGAGAGAGAGAAAAGAGAGTGTACATGTTGAAATGCTTTTGAAGAATAAAGAACCCCCCTCTGTATTATACTCCTGCCTGTGACTGCAGTTTATCAGGGGGAGTGCAAGAGGGTTTCCTGCAGGAACTGCACCCGGCTCTGCTGGGGCCTGCTGGAAATGGAAGAGCTGCACCTATTAAGAACAGGGAAGAACACTAAAGCCTGTCCTGTTCGTCCCCAGCGGACACTCAGTATCCTGTAAGCCTTGCAGGTGAGCAGCACAACACCACCAGGTAACAGTGAAATCTCCTAGAGGGTGGGTGAATACCTGTTACATACTCATTTGGGAATTTCTCAAAAATTGCTAGATTGGCTTAATGTTGAGACTATAAATAAGGAACACACACACACACCACACTGTCTGCTGATATGTTGCTGAAAGTGTACTATTTTGGTGACCTTATTACACCTTTAAGGCTTGGCAATATTTTTGGGGAAAAACACTTAAAAAATTTAAAATGTAGCATATGCATTTTAGACAGTTTCGCACATCTGTATTGATGAGCTTGGTAAAACTATATATTTGCCGTGGTTTGTTCTAAAAGATGATGTTAACATTATATAAAATGTTATAGTCTGCTTTTACCACTATCATACTAGATCCGGGGACTGCAAACAAAATGTGTGTCAAAACACTCCATTACTTCCACTTAAACTGTCCATGATACACGTAATATTGCTAGTGGAATCTTGGACTAGCTGAAATGCTGTAGAGGTATATTGCAATTGCATTCAAATAAGATATCTCTATCCTTTCTAAAAGACATCTCCTCACATAGTGGACATGGGCCAAACATGCTACAAAACTGAAGTAAATGTATTCAATCCATAATTACTGACAGTAGTTTACAAAACTTAGCATGTGTATTAACAATGCCAGTGTAAGTTTGGAATCAGTTATTCAGCTGGGCTGAAAAAACTGTTATATGGCAGGCATAAACTCACAGGGATCCATGTTGAAATGGATAAGAAGCAAAAAGTTACACAATGAGTGCTCATTTGCATTTCATTACCCAGAATACCTGGCTGCAGTGGAAGCATTGTATGCCAAGAGATAATGGGGTAAGGCAGATTTGAGAACCTGAGACGTGAATGTGCTCATAAGTGATATTTGTATTTGCTGTAATGAGTTATTGAGCTTCTTAATGTTGCTCTCTGTTGTTTTCCCAATTTACAGTTAACTGGTAATTATGGTAGAACTTAGCAATCAATATCAATTCATAATATATGTTATGGCAATGTATACACTTAGAGAGTTATTCACCAAGCTCCTTTACGGGTTAACATACACAGCGGTAACTCCTCTTCAAGTCAAAAGCCATGAAGGCCTGTTCAGGTGCATTGACCCGTAACGACGCTTCCTGAATCTGAGGGTTAGAAAGCCTGGTGACATTCAGATGAAATTGTCATACTATGAAGCAAGAAACAACAATACATATACTTTTAAATATTTTATGTGGAAAAGCTCCAGCATAATATACTACAGGTAAGCAAAGTGATGAGCTTTTCAATGTTTGCAGGATCTTTATGGATCATTCTTTTTTTACAGTAGACGCAATGTGTATTATTACGTTTTTCATTTAAAAAGTAAATACACTTTATCCAAAACTGAATAAAACTTCCAAACTGGAAGCCAGTTAAAATTATATGTAAACAAAACCATATACTAAAATAAACAATGCACATACAAATGATTACTGTGTCAACATGGTTTTATTAATTGGGTATGTATAACGTTTCTAAACAAAATATTATCTAGATAAATTTCTTCTGCTGAGTGCTATAAATAACATACTAATAGGAGAAGTTGCTATACTAAACAACAACAAAATCAATGCTACTAAATACGGTATGAACTTTTCAATGAGCGTATTTTATAATCTTCCAAACTGTCATCGTGAACGTAATTTACATAGCTATGGGAGAATTAGTGGCTCAGTGAGTAATAACACTGATTAGCACTAAGGGAAATCGGGTTCAATTCCCAGTGGCGGCTCCTTGTGACCTTGGGCAAGTCGCTTTATCTCCCTGTGCCTCAGGCACCAAAAACATAGATTGTAAGCTCCACGGGGCAGGGACCTGTGTCTGCAAAATGTCTCTGTAAATCGCTACATAAAACTAGCAGCGCTATACAAAAATATGCTATTATTATTATTATTATTACAACAATTTAGTGCCATGTCTGTTATTTGAACATACAGTACTATCTAGAAATCGCTTTATCTGAATGACGTGCTATTACACAATTGAAACCAATGGAAAAACATTAACTCTTCCTCTGATTTTCAAACCTGCAATCACATTAGTGACTACAATTTTTCTACTCTTACTAACAGTACTCCAGAAGGATTTACCATGAATAGTACATGACAGCTATCTATAGTATAAAAAACAAAACTGTGTGTGCTGTGCACGCGAATAGTAAGTGAAACTTCTTTGTGTGTTGTCAGCAACATATAAAGTAACAATAATAATATTACTGCTTAGAGCATGAGTAAATTTGATTGGCAGGGTCATGTTTATTGGAAGCAGTGGGGGTGTGCGTGTGTGTCAGTGTGTGCGTGCGTGTGTCAGAGTGTGCGTGCGTGTGTCAGACTGTGCGTGCGTGCGTGAGAGTGTGCGTGCGTGCGTCAGAGTGTGCGTGCATGCGTGCGTCAGTCTGTGCGTGCGTCAGTCTGTGCGTGCGTCAGTCTGTGCGTGCGTCAGTCTGTGCGTGTGTCAGTGCGTGCGTGTGTCAGTGCGTGCGTCAGTGCGTGCGTCAGTCTGTGCGTGCGTCAGTCTGTGCGTGCATCAGTCTGTGCGTGCGTGCGTCAGTCTGTGCGTGCGTCAGTCTGTGCGTGCGTGTCAGTCTCTGCGTGTGTTTGTGTCAGTCTGTGCATGCGTGTGTCAGTCTGTGCGTGCGTGTGTCAGTCTGTGCGTACGTTAGTCTGTGCGTGCCTGTGTCAGTCTGTGCGTGCGTCAGTCTGTGCGTGCGTGTGTCAGTCTGTGCGTGCGTGTGTCAGTCTGTGCGTGAGTGCGTGTCAGTCTGTGCATGTGCGTGTCAGTCTGTGCGTGTGTGTGTCAGTCTGTGCGTGCATGTGTCAGTCTGTGCGTGTGTCAGTCTGTGCGTGCGTCAGTCTGTGCGTGCGTATGTCAGTCTGTGCGTGCGTGTGTCAGTCTGTGCGTGCGGGCATCAGTCTGTGCCAGTCTGTGTGTCTATGTGTGTCAGTCTGTGTGTGTGTGTGTATGTGTGTCAGTTTGTGTGTTTGTGTGTATGTGTGTCAGTCAGTGTGTGTGTGTATGTGTGTGTGTCAGTCAGTGTGTGTGTGCGTGTGTTTGTGTCAGTCAGTGTGTGTGTATGTGTGTCAGTCAGTGTGTGTATGTGTGTCAGTCAGTGTGTGTATGTCTGTCAGTGTTTGTGTGGTGTGTATGTCTCTCTGTCTGTGTCCTGCCCCCCCCCCCCCCCGAGGTACACGACCGCGGAGCAGCCCCCATTCTCTACCCCCGGTAGAGCTGTGTGTCCTGCTGCAGCCAGCTCCCCGGCGGAGGTACGGGGCCACAAGGGGGTTACAGAAGGGCACGGATGCGCGTGGGGCGCTCATCCCCCCCCCCCTCTGATGGTGCTGTGGGGGACGCATTCCCTTGCACAGCCAACACCAACAGCCTCTTCTGCCGCCATCACTGCTGCGCATGCACGGCATGGGAGCGGGAGCGGCAATGGCAGACATTCACTCGCCCCCGATGGCAGCACAGTTGCGCAGCACGCAGACCCCGCAGCCATTGGTGTTGGCTTCCTCTGGCAACCGGGTCAGCGGCCTCCTGCCCCCCGGGGAGCCGCTGTAGCAATGCATCAGGGGGGAATGGCGGCACGCATGTGCTGGAGCGGCCGGGGCTGAGGGGAGGGGAGGGGTTAGCCATCACAACTGCGCATGCGCATGCGCGGCACGGCAGCGGGTTAGCAGCAGGCGGGGAACGGCGGCCATTAGGAGCGGCGCCGGCGGCTATCACCACCACCGTCGCATGTCACAGCAGGCGTGTGGGGGAAGCGGGGGGGAGGGAGGAGCCGTGACATCACTTCTGTTTCATATTTCGTCCCTATCTCTCCAGTTTTGCCCCATCAGAATAGGTGCCACTAAAGAAGTTTCACTTCAAAAATAGCTGCAAAAGCGGTTCACTGCTGTCCGGTGAGAGTTTTACAAAGCCAAGCGTAATGAATGATTACATTTTTCAAACTAATGTGCAGTAACCATTATACACATACAGTACTATAGCAACTTACTCTGACACGTTTTGTCCCTGGTTTGGAACTTTGTCAAAAAGTGACTGGTCTAACATGCAGGTGATCTTTAAATACTGTAGTTGCACACAATATCTGATTGGATCAGTCATAGGAGGTGTGTCAGGTAAAACTCACCTGTTGATTAGTAGATTTGGCTAATGCATTTGTTAGTATTGCAGAAAGCAATGACTGAGTAAATCATATTAGAGGGACACCTGGGAGCTGCAATTTTTTTTCTTCAAATCTAGACATAACATATAACATTAAAATCACAAATTATGATGTGACCACTAACAACTAAAAAATATGTTATAAAGGTCACCAGCTAAAAAGTAACCAGTAAAAGTAGCAATGTGTACTTCAAAAAGCAACAATTATTTAAAGTATCTAAATATAATATAATAGTAGCAAGATATATGAAAAATCTATACATTTATATAAACCTAAGGGTAAACACACTCATATAATACATTAAGGATTAGTAATCTAACAAATATATAATTAGAGAGGATTTAATTATATATTTGTTAGATTACTAATTTAATTATTATCTATATTAATTTATAGTATTAGATAAAGCTTATCAGTTAGGTTTATGTTATATGGTTTCATTTGTATATTCATTGTTATCATTTTCTTAATTTATTAAGATCTTTTTTTTATAATTATATTTAGATACTTTAGATACTTGTTTCTTTTTGAAGTACACATTGCTAGTTTAACTGGTTACTTTTTAGCTGGTGACCTTTATAACATCTTTTTTAGTTGTTAGTGGTCACGTCATAATTTGTGATTTTAATGTTATATGTTATGTCTAGATTTGCACATTTTGTTTGTTTCTCAGCTCCCAGATGACCCTCTAATATGTTTTACACAGTCATTGGCTTTCCGCAGTACAAACGAATGCATTAGCCAGATCTATTAATCAACAGGTGAGTTTACCAGACACCCCTCCTATGACTGATCCAATATTGGGTGCACCTATTTAAAGATCACCTGCATGTTAGACCAGTCACTCTTTGACAAAGTTCCAAACCACGGATGAAACGCGTCAGAGTTACTTGCTATGTGTTTAATTGTTACGGCACATTACATTTTTCAAACAATCATTGATTGTGCTTGGCTTTCTAAAACTCTCACCGGACAGCAGTGATCCGCCTTTGCAGCTATTTTTTTCTACAGCATTTCCAGATATTCGGCTGCAGCACGCTGAGTCTGTGATCTGATTCAGGCTGGTACTTCCACGGCATCAAGATTGTGAGTACCCTCCCATCATAAGACACCATTTACTGTGGGACACCAGGGCTATTGGGGGTTGCGGTGGAAAGGTTTTGAGGTTTGCCGGGGGATACACTTGATAGTGGGTTCACCGGCATCTCCGGTTCCACTTATTGCTAGATTCACCCCTGTCCTGTCTATTAGTCCATAACACACTAGGAGTCTATGAAGAAATAACATTAAAACCAACCTGATCGTTTGCAGTTTATATACTGTATGGACAAATCATATGAAGATTTATGCCATCTGTCCTGACAGCCTTAGAGCACTAGTCTCGGGGGGTAAGCCCCTCTTTTTTCTTACAGCTATCTATAGTATAATAGTAATTTATCTATTAAATGATAAGTGTTTGCTTGAAATAATGAACCATTAACAACCCATATATTGTGTGTACTGTATGTAACATAAGCATAAAGAAACACTGTACAATACTATGTAGCACAGACACCATTTGTATTGCTGGTCAGTGGGAGCAGCCATTTAACATTTTGGTAGAAGTACATACTGTGTGCTCCAAAATGGCACTTAAGAGGAATAATAATGTTTTTGATGGTTTGCTTACTGCTGTCTAATTAATTTATATCATATTATAAATAATGAGATCATTTCACATAATATTGGAAACCAAGCAGTATTTTCTCTGCCTCACAGAAAGAGCTATGTTTGCAATTAGGCGCACATTACCTCATTTATTGGTTTATTAGCTTTGACAGAGAAAAGACTCTACCGTGCAGCTCTTTTGAGACGATTTGCACCTGGGGCTTTTTTCGTTATATTGCGGACCAAGACTCCATTGTGCACAAACTGCCATTAACTTCACTTGGTGTTTCCATGCAATGATGCATTTATTGGCACTATCACAGTTTAACCTTTACAGTGCTGGGGGTCCAGTGGCACCAGAGTGCCAATGGACATCTGTCACTTTCACATCATGTGATCACTCCAACAGTGATCACGTGATGTGACCAGGTTCTGGAGGCCATTTTGATCTGGTTCACTGCTACATTGGCTTTGTGGATCTGGGCCTCATCCCTTATAGCCATATGAACTGTGGTGTTTCCTAGGATGCTTATATGGGTTATTAATCAAATTGCTAATTTTTATGCATAGTATGTCTAGGAGCAGAACACTGTTTCAGTTCTTATCATTTAGTAGTGACTTAATGGAGCTTTGTGGATCTTGGGATAGGTTGGCCAAGTGATATGAGCTTTTAATAGTTTAACATGTTATGAACCTGTCAGGATAAAGCTTTTAGAGCTTACCACACTCCGTTTAGATCATTACAGTGCATGTAGTTTTTCTTCGTAAGGTGCAGGCAGTTGAAGAGTGGCCGGGATCCCACAAGACATTTTAGCATATTAATCTGTTTATTTGCAGGTTGCAAATGCACAGTTTATTATGCTTAAATGTCTCGTGTAAGGCTTTATTAGAATAGTGTGGCAACCGAAGATATCCAGCTCCAAGTATATTATGAACCTGAAGGTATTTTTTTTTTTCAACCATTTACCTTTTCACATTATTACTGAATACATGATCAGCCCTAGATTGACAGATGTACCATAGAACAAGACCTTAGGGATTTCCTATCAGTATTATAAAAAAATATGTGAATGGCTTATGAAAATACTACATATGATCATTATCATCATTATGCACAAAATTTTCTTGTGCACAAAATGTATTGGAGGTAACTTTGAAGTTGTCTTTTTATAGTGCAAAATCATATCTACAGGAATCAAAAGCATGTTCTGGACTCACATACAGAGTGACAAGATCGAGCATCCTGCACTTGTGTGTGCTGGCCCTAACTCCTCTGGATGCAATTCAGGAAAGCAGGAAACAGGGAGCATTTGATTTGCCGTTAACTCCTTGCGAACTCTACAGCTGCACCTTTGGAGGTAGGGAAGGATGGGAGACGGCTGGGGATAATTTCTGGTGTGCACATAAAAAGAAGAGTGATCCTCCTCCCTCCTGGCAAAACAGACTTCCAATTCCCACTCACCCAAGTCACAGGAGGGTAGGTCAGAGATGGCAGGTGGTGACCTAACCACGAGTCTAAAATTCAATACAACATTGTTTCGACCTTTGTCATTGGTTAAGGCCCTTATATCTGAGCTGCATTCAGTTCAACTCAAATAACGGGAATTCAGCGGGCTTGGATATTGCCCAGCCACACACACAATTTGCTTTATTACCCTAGAACTGTGATTTCCAACCTTTTTTGTTTGGAGGAACCCTTGAAGTATTTCGAAAAATCTCTGGGAACCCCTATCTGGCTGACACATAATAGGTTCCACAGGGGTCAGTCACAAAATTTCACACCTCACGAGCCACCTCTATTTCCCACAATCTACCAATGTATTTATCTCCCATCCTTCTCACTAACTCTCCCTCACTCCCGCCTTGCATGTATTTATCAGTTGCGTCTCACTCTTACACCCTCTTTTCCTCACTCACTTCCTTCCGCCCCCCTCCCTTCTCTCACTTGCCCCTACCTTCCATCAATTACCCCACTCTCACTCAATCCACCGTACAAAATACATACCAAAACCCCCCCGGGGGGGGGGGTCTGTGGTCCGTAGGAGGAACCCTTGAGACTGCTTCAAGGAGCCCCAGGGTTCCACAGAACCCTGGTTGGGAATCACTGCCCTAGAACCTTTTGACCCTATTTGTAGTGGTAGCCATGTTTATTTAGTGGGAAACAGTGTGTATTTTTCTTGGTTACTTATTTTGGTGGTGGTGGTTGTAATAACATTAATGTAATGTACACACATTTTCTTGTTCATGCAAATTTCTTCTTTAGATTATGGTTGTGACAATGCAATTACAATATAAAGGTTATGTGGGAATAGGTTTGATTGGCAGTTACTTTTTACCTATTTGTAAGGATCCACGCTGCGGGTATACCCGCGTCCAGCGCAGCCTTACCTTTTTTACAGGCCATTGAGGCTCCCGGGTGGCATTCACCGCTCCTTGCTGCTGTCCCCGCACCTCCAGCCCACGCGTGTCATCCCTACGAGCGCGCGTACCCAAGCCGCCATTAGTTGGCGCCGGGCGCCTGACTCCGCCTCCGCTGACGTGGCGCGCGCTCCTTGCGTGTCTCCGTCCCGGCCCCGTCAGCTCCGCCTCCCTGGTTCTTCTTCCTTACCTGACCCTTCCCCTGTCCGTCCCTCTGCTCCTCCCCTTCTTCTGTCTGCTCCCAGACCCTCCGGTGCACCTCTCCCATTCTCCGCCTCCTCGGACGTGACGCACATACCTTACACACCCTTCCCCATCAGCTTTGCCTCTCAGGTCCTCCTTCCCTTGTCCGACCCTCCGCTCCTCCCCTTCCTATGACCACTCCCCTAGCCTCTAGTAATTCTCCTCTATCTGGGTCTTACCTAGGTCACTCCTCTGTTCCTCCCCTGACTCCCATTGGTCCCAAATTTTCACACTCTGCTCTCCTATCGGGTCCTTCTTCGGGCCGCTCCTCCGTCACTCCCCTTTCTCTGATTGGTCCCAGCCCTCTATATAATCCCCCTTCACCATTTCCTCTTTGCTCTGCATAGCTTCTGTACCTTGGTGCTGTCTGCTGTTGCCTGGCCTCTCTTGTCTTTTCAGTTGTTGCTCCTGTACCTGGAATTTCTGCTGACCTCCTTGGATTTGACCTTTTGCTTTGGACTCTACTACGCTGCTCTCTGGAACCCTTTGGACCTCGCTTTGGACTTTCTACGCTGCAGACTTCTACTACCCTTGGACACGGCACACGGACAATCTACTACGCTGCTCTCTCCACTCCACGACCCCGGCTTACGGACAATCGATTACGCTGCCCTCTCCAACCCACGACCCTTGGCATACGAACTTAACCCTTCTACGCCGGAGCTGTCAAGTACGGTATCATTTACATTCTAGTTACCCGGACCACCAACGCTACTTCCACACTCCGGCCGTGCCCCCGTTTACTGCTAGGAGTGTGGTTTTACCCTTTCCACCTCAGTCCCGGGGTCTCGTCTGGCTTGTGGGCAGGCCGAGCGTTACACTATTGTTATGAGCATGCAGTTTTACAAGGTCAGGACTATTCTTTCTTCAGGCAAAAGCTGAAGTGTAACATAATTGTGAAATTCTCCATGAAATGGCAATGGAGACAACATAATAATATTTGGGGGACCATTAAACAAATCTACTGACAATTAGGGTATTTTTGTGCAGGGCTAATAGTAGACACACCACTGAACAAATACAACAACATTATAAATAAAAAACATTTTAAAAGTTTGAAACTTTTCAGCTTAATTTTTTAGACCTGGAGGCTTAATATCTAAACTTGCTTAAACTACTTCCACTTTTGTTTTATTTGTACATATTAAAAATGCCTCTAGAGCAATACCATGCCGAGAACGAAGTGGTATGTAAAATTATATTAATTTAATTTATCATTTGTGCTGGATAAACCCAAGTAACATTTCATGTTTATTGCTTGACCTTTTTAGTAGCGTTATTACAACAACAGCAACAGAGAAAATGTATTATTTAATGTAGAACTTACTTCTTTGCAGTTGGTGACTAATATCTCATTTAACATTAATTTTGATGCACATGAGGTTTAGGTGCTAATGGATAAATGTCAGAACTACAGATGTAGTATGCCTGACACAAGTTCCCCCTTTGTGGCACTTGTAGCAGGTGGACTACCACCCAAATTTTCGTACATGAGGATTGAAGCAGGGGGTCTCCAGAGCTGAACCACATTCATTTCAGGTTTCTGGAACCCCTGCTCTCAAAGGTACAGGCCTCCGTATGGGGTGCCGGTATCTCTTGATTCACAGCCTATGAGACAGGGACACTTAAACAGCACCAGATAAAAATGTATTTTTAATGTTAATCTATTTTTTTAAATTAAAGATTAAAATTGATTGCCAATGTGGCTATCTAGGCTCTCCATTGAGAGGGTCTTATAATACACAGTGACAATCAATGCTTTTATGTTTTAAATATATTCAATTTGATTATTTTGGTAACTACTGTACTATGTTTATTTTATTTTGGTTAATGCCCAAAACCACTATTAGCCACATTTGGCTAATAGGAATATTGGGCATTAGACTAGAGGGGGGATGGGTTGAGTTGTTAGGCAACTGGGGGGTTGGGTGGCAGGATGGTTTAAAGTAAAGGACTACTTTAGTGGTTAGATACTATGGGAATGAAGCTTTGCTTTTAGTTTATTTTTAATTTTTTTACATAGGATTGAAGCAGTGAGTCTCCAGACCTGAACTGCATTACTTTCAGGTCTGGGAACCCTTTTTGCTGAAGTACAGGCCTCTGTATGGGGTATCTGGGGCTGTTTAAATGACCTGGTCACGTAGGCCATGAAGTGGGATATTTAAACGTGCAGGAGATATTGGCACCCCATACAAAGGCTTGTAACTCGGGAAGCAGGGAGCTCCCAGACTTGCTCCGGAGACTCTCTGCTTCAATCCTATGTATGAAAAATAAAAATACTGCGATCTGCTGTAAGAGTGTTTCGGGGAGACAAAGCGAGAGGGGCTGCTTCTCTTTGATCTCTCTGCACAGCTCTTAGGCTGGTGGCGGCCTGGTAGGATTAACACAATGGGAGTCACATTCAGAAGCAGTGACCACCCCGCATTAATCTCTTCAGGGAAGCTAGTTTACTCTGTTTTTGAGTGCAGGGAAGCTGTGATCAGGCCACGGTCAGGCTCCATTCATCAGCAGTTTTCTCATTCTCAAAACGAACTTAGATAGCCCTGCATTTGTATTTACTTACAGGGTGTTTTAGCATTACATCTACAGTACATGCAGTGGCATATTGTATGTAGCCAGGTACCCTCCGGTCTCCCCGCGCTCCCGTTTCCCACCCTCCTTACCCTCAGTATGTTCATGCAGGGCGAAGGAGTCGCCGATGGTTCTCGCCCCAGGGCGCCGCCATGTTAGGCGTGCGTGCACGAGCGCGAGCGGCGAGGACCTGGAAGTGCAATAGAAGGTTGCGCATGAGCGGGGCAAGGTGGGCGGCCTAGTTAAATCCCAGTATGAGACTGGATAATTAATCAGGTCCCAGCTGCCTTGTTAAGGGGTTATAAAACACCAGATCTCTCTGTTTCAGGGCTGTCAGTCATAGGGAGACTGCTGTCTAAACCAGTGAGATCCAGGTGCCTGAGCTAAAGCACCAACACCCTGGATGGCCCTGCCTGAGGAAAGGGAACCCCACATTTTAAACTGTTGAATCTATTGTTTTGTGACATTTTTACACTGATTTACATTTTTAGGCTCCTTAACCCTATGTTCCTGGCTTATTCGAAAGCGAATAAAACAAGCCTTCTCAGATACCCTATGTGTGGTTGCCTTGTCTTCTGTAAAAAAAACAAATCATTGAAGTCAAACAAGATGATGGATCAACTGTAAAGGACTGTGCCCTTATCATAAAGACAGTTGAGGACTTCTACACGTAAGCATATATGAACACAGATAACACATGGCATAATCCAGCAGAGGACAAGCAAGAAGAAACCACCAATGATATACCATGCGTCCTTCTAGAAGACGTGTCAAAAGCAATAAAATCCATGAAGAATGGGAAGGCTCCCGGATAAGATGGAATTACAACTGAAATCTTTGCAATGATTTTTTTCTACTTCTTCCCCAACTTTTTTTAAACTGAAAACTGTGGAGGAAGTGTAAAAAAAATCATTGCAAAAATATTTACATGCTGCTTCAAGAACAAAATTCCAGAGCAATGGAGTAATAGTTATCCTCATCCACAAGAAAAGAGACAAATAAAACATCAAGAACTATAGACCAATCAGTCACTTCTACTCATTAATCAGAAGTAACAGACCCTAGATTTTGTCCAGCCTAGAGAACAAGCAACATTTTGCAGTGGATACAATACAATGGACCACATCCAAATTGTACAAGAAGTGATTTCCTGAAGTAATGAATATGATCTAACACTCAGCTGAGGAGCCATAAATTGCAAAAAGCATTTAATTTTGTCTACACTTCAGCGGTCCTAGATACATTAAGAAGACAAAATGTTGAAGAAGCGAACTTTGATGTTACAAAGAACATTTACAAGAATGCCACATCCACCATTAAATTACATGAAGATACAAGCAAGATAAGGATCAGCAAGGAAGTTCTACAGGGAGACACCATGTCACCAAAGCTTTTCACTGCAACACGTGAATTGTTCAAAACATTAGATTTGGAAGAAAATGCAATCAAAATCAATGGTGAATATTTGAGTCGCCTAAGATTTGCAGATGACCTTGTTATTTTTGCTCCAAAGCCCAGAAGTATTGACTTGTCCCTAAACTGTGACAACTCACTGGTGCAATATTCCTAGATTTTGCTAAAGCTTTTGATACTGTTGATCATGTTATCTTGCTAAACAAGCTTCAGTGCTCAGGAATAGGGGAAAGCACTTTAAACTGGTTTCACTCCTACCTATCAGGTAGATCCCAACATGTGTCTATCTCAGGCTCTAACTCCAACCCCTTTATCAACTGCAGTGTCCCGCAAGGCTCTGTTCTGGGGCCCATACTCATCTCAGTCTTCATTAATGCTCTTCATACAGCTTGTAAGGGAGCTTCAATACACATGTATGCGGATGACACAATCTTATATGCACATAGCCCTAACCTTTCCAACCTTAGACACATACTTCCATCTGACTTTTTGAGACTTGAAAATTGGATTTCCCAAAACAAACTGTTTTTAAACACCAAAAAGACTGTAACAATGGTATTTGGGACCAAGGCTACATTTCTAAAGGTTCCTATGAATGAGCTCCAGATCAGAACTAACTCTAATACCATTTTGCCTCTATCACTAGTTTTAAATATCTGGGCTTATGGTTTGACTCCCACTTATCATTTGGTTTGCACATTGATACCCTGACATCCAAAACCTATACCAAACTAGGTGTATAGGAAAAAATCTTCCCTAATGCAACTGGTCAGACAGCACATCTCACAGCAGATGCTAATGCCAATTATAGCCTATGGGGACATAGTATATGTATATAGTACAGCACCCCAAACTCACCTTGGCAAACTAGACACCCTCTACAACCCAATATGCCACTTTGTCCACCAATGTAACTACAACACACATCACTGAGAAAAGCTGAAAGAGCTAGATTGGCTATCACTTGAATCTAGGTGCAAAGTTTATTTTTCCTGTCTTACCTTCAAATACTTTCTGAGCAAGATACCCATCTATCTGAACAAGCTCCTCACCCCTACCAAATATCACTTGTCACCTGAGACCTGACTCCAAAACTATTCATGGTCCCAAGGTTCAACAAAGAATCTGGCCGCGCCTTCTCTTACCGGGCTCATCACACCTGGAACAATCTACGAGAGACTCTCAAAGCCGCCAACAGTCTAAGTTCTTTCAAAACTAAAGCTGGCTCACATTTTAATCTGGTCTGTAACTGGTACATACACCTGTAACATTTATTATCTTTAACGGTTAATTTAATTTCTTTAAATACAATGTGTAACCCTGTTCATTTAATGTAACCATGTACCTGTATTGGAAAAGAAGTTATAATCAGTGGCGCTCAACACTGTAATGATCAAAGCAATTCTTAGATATTATAAAATTATATTATAAATATACACAACCAGAGCCACGGAAATCGCCCGTCCGATTGGATGCTCCACGTGTTAAGGGTAAACATGTAAATATACAAAGAATCAATCATAGCATAATACAGTATTATGCTATGATTTGATTTCTTTGTATATTTACATGTTTACCCTTACCACGTGGAGCATCCAATCGGACGGGCGATTTCCGTGGCTCTGGTTGTATATTTTATAATATATATTTTATAATATCTATTAGAATTGCTTTGATCATTACAGTGTTGAGCGCCACTGATATAACTTCTTTTCCACTTCTATAGCCTGACTAGGGGTCAGGGTTATATCACCGGCTGCCAGCTCACTGTGGGATATAGCGCTACCTATTTGTTTTTTCTCATGTACCTGTATTGTTATCATAACTCTGTGCCCAGGACATAAAGAACTTGAAAACGAGAGGTAACGCTCAATGTATTACTTCCTGGTAAAACATTTTATAAATGAATAAAATAAATAAATAAACAACCCCTTTTTTCATTCCATAACTATGTCAATGTTGCTATGCTAGGTATACAAATGCCAAAGTAAGCACATCAGAATAAGCTTCACAAATTGGGATTTTGCCTTGGTTTTCTAGGAGTTGCTTACATAGCCCCTTTCAACCTAAGACATTTCTAAAGATGCAGTGAAACAGTCATTACATATCCTACACAACCTTCATACAACATACAGTTAGGTCCGGAAATAATTGGACACTGACACAATTTTCATAATTTTGGCTCTGTATGCCATCAATGGATTTGAAATGAAACAACTGAGATGCAATAGAAGTACAGACTTTCAGCTTTAATTCAAGGGGTTGAACAAAAATATCGTCTGAAACGTTTAGGAATTGCAACCATTTTCATACACAGTCCCCTTATTTCAGGGGCTCAAATGTAATTGGACAAATTAACACAATCATAAATAAAATTTTCATTTTTAATACTTTGACGAGAATTCTTTGCAGGCATTGACTGCTTGAAGTCTGGAACGCATGGACATCACCAAACGTTGAGTTTCCTCCTTTGTGATGCTTTGCCAGACCTTTACTGCAGCTGTCTTCAGTTGTTGTTTGTTTGTGGGTCTTTCTGCATTAAGTTTTGTCTTCAGCACGTGAAATGCATTCTCTATCGGATTGAGATCAGGCGATTGACTCAGCCATTGCAGAATATTCCACTTCTTTGCCTTAAAAAACTCCTGGGTTGCTTTCGCAGTATGTTTTGGGTCATTGTCCATCTGTAAAGGTAAGCGCTGTCCAATCAACTTCGCTGAATTTGGCTGAATCTGAGCAGACAATATATCCCTATACACTTCAGAATTCATCCGGCTGCTTCTGTCTTCTGTCATATCATCAATAAACACTAGTGACCCAGTGCCATTGGAAGCCATGATTGCCCATGCCATCACACTGCCTCCACTGTGTTTTACAGATGATGTGGTAAGCTTTGGATCATGAGCCATTCCAAGCATTCTCCATACTTTTTTCTTCCCATCATTCTGGTACATGTTGATCTTAGTTTCATCTGTCCAAAGAATGCTGTTCCAAAACTGGGCTGGCTTTTTTAGATATTGTTTGGCAAAGTCTAATCTGGCCTTTCTATTCTTGAGGTTTATGAATGGTTTGCACCTTGTGGTGAACCCTCTGTATTTGCTCTCGTGAAGTCTTCTCTTTATGGTAAACTTGGATAATGATAAGCCTACCTCCTCGAGAGTGTTCTTCACTTGGCTGGATGTTGTAAAGGGGTTTTTCTTTCAAATGGAAAGGAACCTACAATCATCCACCACTGTTGTCTTCCGTGGACGTCCAGGCCTTTTTGTGTTTAAGAGCCCACAGTGCGTTCTTTTTTTCTCCGAATGTACCAAACTGTTGATTTGGGCACTCCTAATGTTCCTGCTATCTCTCTGATGGATTTTCTTTTTTTTGCAGCCTAAGGATGCCCTGTTTCACTGGCATTGAGAGCTCCTTTGACCGCAAGTAGTGGGTTCACAGCAACAGCTTCCAAAAGTGAATGCCACACCTGGAATCAACTCCAGACCTTTTACCTGCTTAATTGATGCTGAAATAACGAAGGAATAGCCCACACCTGTCCGTGAAACAGCTTTTGAGTCAATTGTCCAATTACTTTTGGTCCCTTGAAAAAGAGGGGGCTACATATTAAAGAGATGTAATTCCTAAACCCTTCCTCAAATTTGGATGTGAATACCCTCAAATTAAAACTGATAGACTGCACTTTAAGCCCATATTCATTATTTAACTGTAACTTGAATTTATTTTGGTACACAGCTGAAATAACAAAACTTGTATCAGTGTCCAATTATTTCCGGACCTAACTGTATAATGTAATAATATACTTTGACTTTGTTTTGATTGAAAATACATGATATTATTTCAATAAATTATCTAAGTGCAATTCAAATAAATAGCAACAGACTAAGATGCACTAGTAAAGTTAATAGTATCAGCAGAACAGCATTGTCAAGTTAATGAAGGATATTTGCATTACTGTATTTAACAACTGAAGAGTAAAATGGTATTCATAATATGACTTCCCAATCGCAACACCAGCTAAAGAATAAGTACACTCAATATGGATTAAATATGTATTTTTAAAAATGTTTTTGTTAATGTAAAAACGTTAAAGCTGCATTAATCCTCCAGAAACCAAAATGAGAGGAACTCATAATTTTAGTATTTTGCCCCCTGAACATGTCCTGCTATTTTTTTTTTATAAATGTTTTTTGTGTGTTAAAAATCATGATTTTCTTAATCATCTTCTGAGTTTACCATGGTAACCTTTAGACTGTACTGGGCTCTGAGGGGAGATCTTATTTAACATCCTAGACAGTGTCAGGGGAGACCAGGTATTTAGACCTTTTTACCGGGATAATTCATTGAGCAAAACAACATAGTAAAACAAATTGTCATTTATTCCATAGAAACAGACATGCACACAGTGGATTACAAAATACAGAAGAAAACACACTTGGGGGGGTCTGGGCTAGAAAACTAGACTTTCCTAGGTAAAATAAAACAGAAATCAAAGTATTTAGGTTGACAAGGACTTGTCCTGGCACTCAAATCGGCATGAAGTTCCACACGCCACCACTCTCTTTCATCCGGAGATGCCAAAATCCCTTGACCGGTAGTAAGTACCAAACGTCCTAGAACTGTTTTCGCCTTGAAATCCCAGCTACGACCGCTGCGTTCTATTCTCAGAACTTGGCTCCAAAATTTGGTACTTAGAATATTTCTCGCCTTGAAATTTCTGAAGCCGGCTCGCTGGTATTGTTCCAAGAGCATCTTTTGGTTGTTTCAAATTTACCGCTGCTGTTCTCGTGCTTAGAATCTCTCGTCTGGATTGGCTGTGGGTTTCTTATAGTATTTCAGAGTTAATGCATGAAATACTACAGCCAATCCGAGCCTAGGAAGAATCCTACCAGCCTATCAAGCACTGCCAGTCTATCTAAGCCGGGCAAGCGTGGATTTGGATTCTGACAAGGGCATGCGACAACCTGGCACCTCTGCCACTTGTCAGGCAGAAACCACCCGCTGAGTTGGTCTCCTCACAGTCTGGGCTGGGGCAAATGTTGGTCCGATGACTTCCATTCATCCCAGGATGTGAGTACTTGAGCCTAACTCCAGTACCCAAATGGTTTTCACACCTTGGCAACCTATGAGGCTTTCATGTCTGGGACCCGAGCAGACTTGATGGCACCAAGATTGGTAGCCACGTGGTCTTTTGGAACCGTGGACCTGGACGTCCCCAGCTCATATACTGTGGACACACATTATACACTTTAAACATACCTGCTTAATAAAATATGCTTTACACTATTATACCTGCTAAGTCTTTTGGTTATGAGGGATAGAATGAGAATCTTTACTTTTATTCCCACTAGTCATATCCCTCACACACTGCAAGCCTGACTTAGACTTTTAAAACCCTCACAGCCTTCTGTATAGCTGGAGCACCCCCAGAACCCCTATACCAGGTTCTGGGTGATCAGGGCATTAACTGGTCATCCCCCCTATACTAGGGCCCCCTTTAACATTCTGGGGATACGTTGCACCCCTATGCCCCATTTACCTTTCTGGTCTGTGCTGAAGCAGGGAATCCTAGCGGTGAGATGTGCAAGCGTTTTCAGGGCAGGATTTTGGAGTATCCAGCAACTCTGGACCCCGACTACCTAGGCACAATCTGAGAAGACTTTCTCCGCAAAAACCCACCCTGAAAATCATAGCCTAGCAATCTCTGCTCGCTGGCACACCTGGAAAAGTAAAACACAGAAAATTCTTTGTCGCATAATTTTATACAATGCATTGACAAACACTAGCCTCAAGAGCTGACACTCTCAAACCCCAATACATGAATCAGGTGTAACCAAGGGGGCTTAACCTTTATTGTGAGCCCGGTTACACCCTCACTGTCACAGACAGTTCATATTTAAAATGCTTATCACCTAAACGGAGCATCAGATTTTGAAAATAGAAACAATGTTGGAAAGGGCAAGAAAGTTCTACTAAACAAAGCAAAACATGAAAGAAAAAAAATGGTGATTAGCGTGGACTTTTGCTTAGAGGCAAAGCATTGAGTATTTACAGACCACGTTGTGCTTTGGTCCACAAAACAAAATACAAATGTCTCTGTGTTGAGCCATTGTTTTAATGCAGTTCATGTGTCTTATCCTAAAATGACTCCATTTTGAATTAAATGTCACCTGGTTTATACATACTGTACTAGTGGATTGAAAATGTATCATCCTTAGGGTGACCATTCGTACCGGTTTTACCGGTACAGTCCCGGCTTTTTGAGGCCTGTACCGGTTTAAGTCTGTCCCGGTTTTTGTACCGGTTTTTGTCCCTGGTCCCGATATTGTCCCTGGTCCCGGCACCGGCGGTGAGGAGAATGCGGCGGCCGGTAAGTTTTTTGTGTATGTGTGTGTGTGAATGCTGCCGGGGGGACTGAGTGATGGAGAATGCCAGGGGCGGGACTTAGAATGCCGGCCGGCCCACAGGGGATTGGTCACACCGTCGCAGGCATGTCAGAGGAAGCCGGGGGCGGGGCTTCCGCTTTGTGAAGCGCACACGTGACTGACTGCCTTCCCGCTCCCGGCTTCACTGTGTGCGGTGAGCGTCCCCCTTCTGTCCCGGGTCCCGGGTCCCAGCCAGGGGGGTGCGCAATAGGAGGTGGTAGCGGGGGTGCGCCTGCCCTTGCCCCCCGGCGCGCGTGCCTGCCTTTGCCCCCCGGCGCGCGCGCCTGCCTTTGCCCCCCGGCGCGCTCCCACCTTTGCCCCCCGGCGCGCTCCCACCTTTGCCCCCCGGCGCTCACTTCCCCCCGTCCACTTGGTGTGGCAGTGGTGGCTGCGCGTTGTGCGGGCGGTGCAGGGGCTGGCGGGGTGTATGTGGGTATGTGTGTATGAGTGGGTGTGTGTGTATCAGTCGGTGTGTGTGTATCAGTGTGTGTGTGTCAGTGTGTGTGTGTGTGTGTGGTGTGTGTGTGTGTGTGTGTTTATCAGTGGGTGTGTGTGTATCAGTGGGTGTGTGTGTATCAGTGGGTGGGTGTGAGTATGAGTGGGTGGGTGTGGGTATCAGTGGGTGGGGGTGTGTGTGTGTATCAGTGGGTTGGGTGGGTGTGTCAGTGTGTGTGTGTGTGTGTGTGTGTGTGTGTGTGTGTGTGTGTGTGA
>WSYH01009361.1:0-26189 GCA_036426205.1 Ascaphus truei | reverse complement strand
AAAGTAAGTTTATGCTGAAGGGTCTCAGGAGCTCTTCCTCTACCCGATCGTCCTGGATGCCGTCATAGACACGCCCCGCTTCAAAACCATTTTTAACATGGTTCCCTATAGGCTTAAGCTTGCTGCATGGTCACAGCTTTAAGCACAGCCAGGGTTAAGATGCATAGCCAGAAAACCCACCCGCAGACAGCCGTTTAGGTCACAATATATATATATACACACACCCCAGTGACTATTTGTATGCCACACCACATGAGGATTTTATGTCTTATTGTATATACTTAATTTCATTATGTAATAATATTTAGATGTAATAAAACTTGCCTGACAATATTCATGTCTGAAGGAACTATTATAGTCCTTGCTAATTGTTCCATATGTATTGAGTGCACAATTGGGGAATCTTTGATCCTCCTTGGATAAAAATCGAGATAGTCTTGTAACTATCCCCACATGCACCTTACCTTTTATTTCCATATTTAACTACATTTAGGATTCTAATAGGTGAGCGGTTCTGTTTATCTTTATAAATGTGCTATTAAGCCTCACTGCAGCTCACTGCTCTGGAAACTATTTAACTGTAAAAAATATTTTAAGTTATAAATGCTGAGGATTTGATATTAGCTTTTATTATACTGACAGATCAGGTAACTGAGTATATGGGGCCTTTAAACTTCAGATTAGCTCATGAATCGTCTCCCAAAGTCTGTACAACCTCAGCTTACAGTTATCCCATTCTGCCTCCATTCTTCCTAATGACGGGATCCAGTCCTTGTGGATATTATTAATATTATGAGGCCAGGGCTTGCTGGTGTTTTAGTTGAAATCCCTCACACAATATCCTCATCCGAGCGGATTCTAAAATTCAAGTTCTTCTCTTTTCTAGTTCATTTAGAATATTAATAATACGTTGGAATAACTAGAGAAAAAAAGGCTTTATAGTTTACTTGATGTATGCACACGATAATATATACACCTGATATGCGCACAAAATATGCATGTTATGTTCATATGTGGCTATCTTGCACTGCTCTGTTAATCGTGTATATGTGAAAGTGTATCTCACTGTATTGTTACAAAGCCTGCTAATAAATAAAGGTGTAACCTGGTCCCCCCACTCTGCCCCCCCCTTAAGTTTCCGCTCACTCTTGCAGCAGTGTGGGTAGTGCGGGTGCCTCTGGCAGGTGGAAGGAGCCGGTGAGGTGGGGTGCCGCCATTTTGTAAAAGATTGCGCATGCGCAGTATAGTCGCGAATGGGCAGTGCAAGTCTATGTTGTGGCGGCCATCTTGCTGCACCTTGCACATGCGCAAAGAGGTACACAGAGGTGGCCATTACACACAATAGCTCAGCAGTGGAACTACAATTCCCAGCAGCCCCAGGGGCTGTACAACACATGACGCATAGCAGCCAATCATGCAGCCGGATCCCCCTGCTTCCATATAGATACATTTTGCGCGCTGAGACCACGCCAGCAGTCAGAGCTGGGAAGGAAGGAGTAGGCACCTGCACTGGGCCAGATACCCACTATTAGGCCCCAACTCCCCTCAGCTTGTGGTTTCTACAGGGACAGGCCCATAGATAGGGACACTGCCCCGTAGCATTAGAGTGAGGGACACAGCCAGGACGCGGCTACATCCTGGCCTCAGGTGATCTGGGACCAGACACCTGCTACTACCAGTTTGTTAAAGGTGGTACACTCCCCGCGGGACCAACCCAACGTAGAGGTGGAGGCTTCGCGGATACCATCGCTGGATCCGTGGATCCCCTCTTCTTCATTTGCGCGCCCGGGTTTGGAAACACCTTGCAGGTACCTCACCTCATCAAGTGCACCAACAGTACACGGGCTAGTGGGAGCGCTGTCTCACACACTTGGGTGGGTGTTTTACTCTGTGGACACCAGGGTGTTTCGGTGCCCAGGGGCAGATCAGTACAGTGGGGCAAACCCTACAAGTGTGTGGACACGGTGTTGGGGAAGCATGGTGAGGGATTACGGACCTGAGAGGCCTGAGAGTTTCGGAAGTGTTATTAGTACCATATCTTGTTCAGTGACAGTTGTTATATCATACTGGTGTGTGTTTATTATATTGTCCTGCACTGGGTTATCCCACATTGTTAGGATCCCATGCAGGTGAAGGCGCTGTCATCAAACGGATCAGGTACACACCAGGCTCCCAGCAGCGGAGGTTCAGGCCTCCTGTGAGCCGCAGGTAACGCACCACATACACAGTAGCCACCATATCTCCCAGGGGGTGGGAGAAAGTGCGCTACAAAAGTAACAAAAACATGTATCTACCATTAGTACACTTGGATCCTATAGGGATTGCCACTTTAACCTGAAGTTCCTCCTATCTTTGGGGGAGGAGGGCATTGTTCATGCAAATCGTTTAACTCCTTAAATATATCACTTCCATGGTTTCATTTTATTCCTAGGTTAGACGACACCTTGCAATGAGAATTAAGTTGTACAGTACTAAGGCTCAGTAATGTTTAGTAACTTTTGGCCTAAATCTGAACTCCAATATTTAGCAACAAATAACATATTTTTTTAGTACTCTAATTGTTTGACAGGCTTATGTTTATCCTTCGTAAATGTATTTTAAAGCTCATTTTTTTTTAGATTTTCCAAATAAGTTTTATTGTAGAACTAGAAACCATGCACAATTTTCTTCTTTGACTCTACTAATACTTATATACAGTATGCTTTCTCAAACTGAATACTCCATACTAAACCAATAATTAATCTATAAAGTAAACTTTTCGGCCTATGTTTACTAAGAGGTGCTAATTCATAAAACACCTTCCAGAAGGGTCCATATCACTTATTCACAAGATTGGGCTAAGATGTTTTCTAGCACTACAGTGTGTATTAAGGAATAGCTCTGTTTAGCAAATAGGGACATATATACATACTGTGTATATATATATTATTAGATGATGCCCTAAGCACATCAAAGATCTGAGGATAGGTTTCTCAGTGTTATGCACAGTCCGATTATATAAAATTCAAATTAAGTCTTGAATAATGTTTTAATACCGACATTTGGTAATTCTACATGTAGCCAGGATCCCCTTATCACCCTTGTTGTTGGGGGAGGGTACGCTGCAATAGAGAGCACTCCAATATGGAGGCTCCGCGTCATGCAGGACGCCATGTTTTGGTTGGCACCGATATAGACAAACTTGGCCAGAGGTTGCGCATGCGCAGACGAGAGTGCCAAAGCCCGCGAAGGAGGAAAGTTCCGATTGGAGGGAGGTAGTAGACACAGGTCCCAGCAGCCCCTGCGGGTCCCCGTGTTAGAGCTGAGCCAATGAGCTGTGAGTTGAGGAGGAAAAGGAGGTGGTTGTGCGCACGTTGGTTGAGAGCTGGCTGGAGAGGAGAGGAGACGGAGTTTCGGTGTAGGGGAGGCCAACCGCCCCCTGCGTAGGCCACATGCCCCAGGCCCAGTTAGTCCCTGCTTCCCCGTAGAGACAAGCTGAGCTAGGGACTGCCATAGTGAGGTTCCGGATCCCCCTTAGTGCCGCAAGATCCATAACAAAACTGTTCTAATTAGCGGGAGGTCTGAGCTCAGACCCCGCTAGCAAGACGCCACGTGTCCGGGTGGGATCGCCCTGGACTTCCACGTGGGTGGGAAGACGACATCTACCCCCCCCCCGCGGATCCTTTGTGAAGATTGTAGCAGTACCGGGTACCTGAGTACCCGGCAGGTAATTCTCCAAGTGCACCAACGGTACCATCGTTTCACTCGGGACACAGTGGCTGCGCAGTCACACTTACATATATAGATATCGGACTCACTTGAGGGTGGGAGGACTCATCCCAAGGGGATTGGACACGGGGTGGGATCACCCGGTGGAGGGAGCGGGAGGGTAGGCGGTCACGTGACGCTGCTTAGAGTGTCTCCGCTAGGGAGAGTCGTTGATATATGTATGTGAAGGTATTGCTTGCAAGTAAAGTCAATTGGTTAAGGTATCCTGCTGTGTGGTTGTGTATACAGTATATAAGTCCTGCGAAGACCCACTTCCCCTCTGGCGGAAGCTGTCGCAGGTGAAGGCGCTGCACCCAGTATAATTATAGTGCGAGTACCCCAGGCTCTCCGTGGCAGAGACTTAGGCCCTGTGAGCCTACAGGTAACACAGCATATGGTAGTGGCCTGCATTCTATAGGAATCAGGGCTACATACACTTCATATAATTTGTTATTAGAACAGTAAGTAATTCTCTGTAATTTTTGTTTCAGGGTTATTTCAAATTTCAAAGTCACAGTGTTGTCGAAATAAAGAATCTAAATCTCTGTAGAATACATTTCCTGTTACTTGTGCTTCAGCCTGGGTTGGAGAAGAGGTAATAAAAGTATTGCCAATAAAAAACAGTAAAAGCTCCTTAGAAAGCATAGACATTGACTTATAGTTCCATTATCGTTGGTACTGAGCCATTGTGTATACAAGCGACACAACTGTGCACTGATATGTTGATTATGACCTGTGTTCTTTCACTGCTAGGGAAGTTGTAAACCCCATTCAAAGGAAGAAGACAACTTTGCAGGAGATTGACATGGAGGTTGTGTTAGATGTTTAAATGCAAAAGAGGTCTAGTGAAGTTTCCCCTTTTTTTTCAGAATTGTAATTAAAATGTGAATATTTATGGTTGGACATATAAAAGGCAATTGTAAAAATATACCTGCCTTTTAGATAGTAACTAGCTGATAGATCCAGCGTTGGCCGGGATGTAATGTTCTCACTCCAACTCTTTCTCCACTCCCTTCCACTCTCTCCCCCCCTCTTCACAGCTCTGCCCCCCGTTTAGAGATGCGCTCCCCCCCCAGTTCACATCTTTGATTCCCCCCCCTTCAACGCTTCTTCCCCCCTCCCCCGTTCACAGCTCCGTTCCCCCGTGTGTTTTGAAGCTGAACTGACTGAGGGGGGATGTATGTGTGTGTGTGTCAGTCAGTATGTATGTATGTGTGGGCTTGCCCCCTTCTCTCCCCGTGGACTGGATACTTGATGTGGCCCCTGGATCTAATAACCCCTGGATACATGATGCACCCTGGCCTGTGGCCCCTGGATACCTGATGCACCCTGGCATGTGGCCCCTGGATACCTGCTGGCCTGTGGCCACTGGATACCTGCTGACCTGTGGCCCCTGGATCTCTTGATACCCCCTGGATGCCTATGGGCCCTGGATACGTGATGCACCCTGGCTTTCTGTTATTGTGGTCCTTAACTAAGCTAGCCTATGCCGTGGCCTCTGTCCCTCTGATCCCCCGTTCTCCACACCTCTTGTTGACTGATTCGGTTCCGTCGCGTCTTGGGGCTGCGGCCTGAATACACCTGCGGCTGCGCTGTCCGCGTGATGTCACCATGGGCACCATAGAGGCGGCATGTAAACAACGCCAAACAACGTGATCCCCTGCGTTTGGTCAACCACCCCCCCCCTCCACCTCTCCACCCCTCCCCGGCAGTCCCCGCTGAGGGGAGAGAGAACGGGGCACCGGGTGGTGAGGAGAAGCGGCGTGCGCTCCTTCCACCCCCATCCCCAGTGCTCCCAGCGTCCCCACTGAGGGGAGAGAGAATGGGGCCTCAGGTGGCAACAGGGGTGATGGGGGGGAGCCGACGGGGAGGTAAGATGCGGGTGGTGGTGGGGGGGGGACGGCAGGGAGGTGAGCTGCGGGTGAGGGGGGATAATAGGGGGGGGAGCCGGCGGTGGGGTGGTGTTGGGGGGGTGGGGGTGGTTCTTGCCAGCGCACGTTACCTCAGGTGGTGAGTAATCCGCAGGGGATGAATCTGCACTGAGGTTATTTTCTAAGAGTGTGGCAGTTGTGTATGTGAGGTCATAGAACCACGCAGGCCAATGAGAGGGGGCGGGGCTGGACCATGGACCAATCAAATTGGCCAGAGGGTGAGTGACAGACCAATGGACCAATCAGATTGCCCATAAGCACAGCAAACATACAACGTTTTCAGCAAACAAACAATGGTTTAATTTTTATAGATTTATAGATAATAATTTTCTTGCATCAGGATAGAAAATACAATAGTTTTCTAATTAAGCATTACTAATCCAAATTATCTGAAATAGCGGGAGTGTTGTTTAATAGTTGAGTTATCTAACACAAGTTGTAGATATCTAAACTGTATAGGAGTTTATGGGATAAATAGCGCTCAGTACCCATCCAAAACAGAGTAGGACAGCTGCAAGGAAAACATAAGGACAGAGCACATGTATGTATGTATGTATGTATGTATGTCTTTATTTATATAGCGCCATTAGTGTACATAGCGCTTCACATTAGTAATACATGTGACAATCATATAAATAACAAATAATACAAATAACAGATCATGGAAATAAGTGCTTCAGTCATAAAAGTAACATTTCGGAAGAGGAGTCCCTGCTCCGAGGAGCTTACAATCTAATTGGTGGGGAGAACATACAGAGACAGTAGGAGGGAATTCTGGTAAGTGCTTCTGCAGGGGGCCAAGCTTTATGTATCGTGTATAGTATTAGCCACGGTGCTACTCATATGCTTCTTTTTAAGCAAGTGGATCTTAAGGTGGGTCTTAAAGGTGGATAGAGAGGGTGCTAGTCGGGTATTGAGGAGAAGGGCATTCAAGAGGTGCGGGGCAGTAAGTGAGAAAGGTTTAAGGCGGGACAGGGCTTTAAATACAAAGGGGTAGAAAGAAGACATCCTTGAGTAGAAAGCAAGAGTCGGGACGGTGCATAGCGAGAAATTAGGGCTGAGATGTAAAGAGAGGCAGAAGAGTGTAAAGCTTTAAAAGTGAGGAGGAGAATTGAGCGTGAGATGCGAGATTTGATAGGAAGCCAGGAGAGGGATTTCGGCAGGGGAGACGCCGAGACAGATTTAGGAAACAGTAGAGTGATTCTGGCAGCAGCGTTTAGGATAGATTGTAGCACAATCATTTGCACTCCTACTCCCAGCTCTTGAAAGTGATTTATTGAGACATATCTCTATCTTGATCCATTCAGATAACTGGATTACTGGGTGAGTCAAAGAAATTCACTGGTGAAAATTGTGGATATAAAACAGCAATGTATTCTAGCTTTGTTATCTTGTTTATTGACAGAATACTAATTTAGACAACGGGGATATGTTCAAGCTAATTATCTGTGGAAGACTTACTATCTGTATCTAGTCAGGATGTAAACCTTAGCATAAATCAGGTGGTTTGGACAGTATTAGAGCATCAGCCTATGAAAACTTAATGTAATTGCTCAACATGAACAGAAGAAATTTCAACCATGCTTAAGGAAAAAATAAATAACTATGCAATATATCTTTCCCACTAAATATATATCAAAAATGTATATGCAATTTATATACATTGTATTGCCAAAATAGAATGTGCCACAGCTAGGAGATTACGTTTAATAGTTTGTGATATTATTCATCATTCAGTTTCTACATGTGTTCCCGAAGTAATATTTGTATTATATATTATATTTTAAATATTTTCATAATTAAATTGCTTAAAATTAAAATTCATCTTTTTTAGCACGTAATAATTAGTTGCTTTATTATTAGTATTAATTATTTAATGCGAAGACCCCCTGAAGTCCATCAGCCCCTTCCCCTGACTGAGGTACTGAGTGTTGCCATGCTGCTTTTTTCATTTCCACAAAGAATTTCTGGGATAAAACACCAGAGTCACCCCAAAGGTTTGAGCCAAAGGGCAGCCAAAGGGTGTTGCTCTATGTTGCCGTTCGCTGATGTTTGGTAATGTTACAGCTGCTCTATTATTTCTGATACACACCAAAGCTCTTATCCCCTGTATCCAACGTCAATTTACACTGCCTATAGAGGGTCTGCAGGGCCTCTTCTAACACATTGAATGTCTATCCTACCTCTTCTGACACAATTTTAATCCTGTCTGTAAATGTTATCTGACAGTCCATGACAATTTTCTAAACTGAATGTGCATAACCTTTGTTCATTTAATGCAACTATTTATTATTATAACTATTTTTTTCCCTGTCTGTCTCTTGTGCAACAAAATAATTATATTTAATCATAGTTGTTCTAAAACTGACTGTAAAGTATTGCCATGCCCCCTTAAGTGGAGGCCTGTATTAGCTTTAAAAAAAAAAAAAATGATGATGATAATGATGGAACCCGATTTCCAATGCACTGGTTGATTCCTCTCCTTCTGTGGTTTTTCCCACGATCTAAGACTGAACTTTTGACCTTGGCACCAGAGGGTGAGATGGTTTGGGCCCTCAAATTGTACAGCAGGGGAAGGGGACAGGGGTCCTCAAGTTGTTTAGCAGGGAAAGGGGGGGTGGAGCTCTCATGTTGTTAAGCAGGGGGAGTGTTGAGGTTCTCAAGTTGTCTCCTCTTCCGTCCCCCCCTATCGCAATTCATGTAGACACAGGATGGGAATCTGCCCTCACATTCAAATTGTTGAGTGGGCGCAATCTTTCTACATTAAATCTAAAACATACTTGAATCTCTTCAGGATTTCAGAACACATACTCCTGTAGCCAGGTCCCCCTCTGCGACCCCCTTGTTACCTCCACTGCCAGGAATCAAGCGGCAGACTCGCCGGCACTTCTGGAAGGTGGGGGCCAAGCAGGGAATGCTCTGGTGCTTTGGAGGATCCGACGGCTGCCGCGCAGGATGCCGCCATCTTGCGCGAATTCGCGCATGCGCAGTGAGTTCCGGCGGCCCTGATGAGTTGCGCATGCGTGATTGCAGCCCGCAAAACCCTAGCCTACCAGGGAAGGCTCTTGAACGGGACTACAAGTACCATGAGCCTCAGGAGCGCCCCACATGACGCCAGGGAGCCAATAGGGCTGGAGAAGCTCCCTGCTTGCAGGGTTTTGATACATTTCGCGCGCGGGACACGGCAGAGCTAGGGGAAAGAGGTGATGCATTAGGCCAGCAGCCCCCTAGGCCCCAGTTAGGTCCTGATCCCCTTATAGCTTGTGGTGCTGCAGGGACAGGCCCTAGGTTAGGGACCTTGCTCCATTAGTGCCAGTGTCAGTTAGGGACACAGCGGACACTTCGCTCCCCGAGAAGAGGCTTGGGCTCAAGCCTATGCCCCAAAAAGGCAAGGACTATCTCCAGGGTGGGATCGCCCCTGGCGGACCCTCGTGCGGGGAAAGGCAGGATATCGCAGAAGGGATCACCAAGCGGCGGATCCTTTTTGAAGTTGTCTGCAGGCCCGAGTGCAGGAGCACTCGGCAGGTACCTTCATAAGTGCACCAACAAATCACCTTCTATATACTCACACATAGCGGCAGCGCTGAGCACGGGACAAAGGGTTAGACTGTGGACAAGGTGTGGGGGTACACGGTGGTGGGTGCAAGGTACACTACTAGTGGGAGTGAATGACATTTGGGACTGCGGTACATGGTGTGGAGTTACCCCCTATGGGGAGTAGTATTACAGAGTACACAGTGGTGGTTGCTGATAAGGATGTTATGTGTTATGGTAATTTTGCAAATACAGTAAACTGGTTATATATATCTCGGTGTATGTACTTATTGTGTATGTGGGTCCTGTGTAGGCAACTTTCTACATTCCTAGAACGCTACACAGGTGGAGGCGCTGCAAACCAGATCGATCCAAAGGAATCACCCCAGGTTCCCAGCAAGCGGAGGCTCAGGCCTCTTGTCAACCTACAGGTATACGCACCACACCTGGTAACACATGGGTTCCCTCTCACATACATTATATCTGTGATTGGGGTAGGGGGAATACCCGTTACACTCCCTTAAAGGGAAAAATACCTTTAACAATAAAAAGCACTGGATTGCATTTACCTTGAGAAGTGCTTCAACAGGCCCCAACTCATATGTGCACAAAACTGGATTAGGAGAAAGCTATAGGACAGCATTTGTCATTCACAGGATTTTATTGTGGTGGGGAAACTTTGCAAAATTACTATTTGAGATATATATATACATCTACACATGGTTACGCATGCTACATATACTTAAAGTTTGTTATTTGTTATTGTGTACTTACTCACCTGATGGTTTATTGGAGCAGGCATTTGTTTAAGTATAAGTGCATCTTCTTTTCTCTTTATGCATAGGAGCAGGAAATTGCAGCTGCATATAAAATCATATTATATACACTCTACTTTGAGCTAGCTTGTTGCTAGGCAGCCTCGATAGTTACATTTTGCTAATTCAACCAAGTAACAAGACTTGCTGGTTATCCACCATAAGTAGAGATGAAGTTGTTTGTTAAATTGTATAGTATTTTTTTTTTAACAATCCCATTTGTTCCGGAAATTAAATATTTTAACCATATCCTCCCTGTGTGGTTATTGTGGTTATTGATTCCTTATGTCAGCGGTGCGCAAAGTGGGGGGTGCGCCCCCCAGGGGTGGCGGGAGATTGCAGAGGCCCCGCGCTCTTCCTTGAGGCATTTAAATGAAATGCCGGGTGATCGCGTGAGGCCTCTGCAACGCTATACTTGCCTTAACTCTGCAGAAGTCACACTCGTCAAATGACGCTGCGGGTCACGTGATGTCACATGACCCCGCGGCCTAATTTGATGCCGCATCGAGGTAAGGGAGGGGGCGCGAGTACCAGCGGAGGAACGGCAGGGTGGCGTAGCTGCAAAAGTTTGCGCGCCCCTGTCATATGTAATGTATTGCTATAAGCTACAGTAGTTGTTTATATTTATATTTAGAGACAGGCAATTTTTTTTCTTTTGTGGATTTGGATGCGCCTTTTACCAGACAGTTCCTCTGGTCTAAGGATTTGTGCGGATCAGTCTCAAAAACGGCAATTCGACTTTTCGAATTTATTTTTTTTACTATCACTGGCAATCTGTGTGACGGATTAATAAATCGAACCAAAAAACGTATTCCAATTAATCGTAATTCACGAGTGAGGAGAAGAATCTGAACAGGAGAATTAATGTAAATTCTGTACTGCAACTTTATTTTCTATCATAATTCTCTACTTGTACCCCATTGGCGAGTGATGAAGGGTGCTGTTTTAATGCTTAGTTACACTAATAAAAAATCAGTCGTGTAAAAAAGTATACCTTGTTATTTAAGTAAGAAAAGTGCCACCCAGCTAAACCCTTAAACAGCAACCAGGCATTTAACCAGCTGTGATTGACAACACTTTCAATAAAGTGGGCTCTGCCAGTGCCTGCCCAGTGCCAGAATGTACTAGTCTTATTCTAGCCCTTGTGCAGCACATATTTCTGTGATTGTAGTAGTATATTAATGTTAATATATAGCAGCAGTTACTATTATTAGCTCTGAAGAGTTATTAAAACAATCAGATGTTGATGAGGGAGAGTCATAACAAATTAAATCACAAGGACTTGATGACTTTGAGGAGCAGAGGGGTGAACTTGATAATTCATCTGTTCCAATATCAGTTTTGAATGAGGATTCTGGCGATGATGATTCAGATGTTGCTGATGCTGTTAAAGACTGTGTTGCCTTAGACAATGATGATGTTTCATATAAAAGTGATGACACTGTGATCATTCTTCACCATTGTGAAAATACAGATTCAATGACAAGTAAAGCGATTAATAGAAGCGGAAATAATAATAATAACAACAAATTCAAAACAAAATTCAGAGAGGGTGTTTGTGTAGAGGGGGAGGGGGGAATTGAGTGAGTGTGTGGGGGGATTGTGTGCAGTGAGGATTGTGTCGTGTGTGCAGGGGGAATTGAGTGAGTAGATGGAGGGGGATTGTGTGTGTAGAAGGGGATTGTGTGCGTTGGGGGAGATTGCGTGTGTGGGTCGATTGTGTGTGTGTGGTGGGGGATTGTGTCTGTGTGGGAGGGGTTCAGTGTGTGCGTGTGAGAGGAAATTGCATGTGTGTGTGATGGGGAAATAGAGAGTGTGTGTGGGTGAGGCATTTGAGTGTGTGTTGGGGGTAATGAGTGTGTGATGGAGGGGCTCAGTATGTGTGTGTGTGGGGAATTGAGTGTTTGTGTGTGTGTGTGTTTGTGGGGGACTGTGCATGTGGGTGGGAGATTGTGTGTGGATTATTGTATGTGTGGGGCGATATTGTGTGTGAGGTGGATTGAGTTTGGATTTGGGAGAGGAATTGTGTGAGGATGGAGGCTGAGTGTGAGGGAGAGAGAAGGTGAGGGAAGGGGGGGAAGAGTGAGAGAAAGATGGGGTGTAAGAGAGGTGGGGACATAGAGAGGAAGGAAGAGGAAGCAAGATGGCAAGTGTGAGAGAAAGAGAAAAGTGGACAGTGAGGTGGGGAGAGAAATACATGGAGGGAGGGAAAGGATGAGAGGGGGGGGAGTATGAGAAAGGGGAGAGGAATACAGGTGGCTTATAGCGAGGAGGTGTGTGAGTGGGGGAGGGGGACTCACAAGGCCACTGTCACGGGGAAACTCTAGATTTATTTAGCGTTTTTAATTTTGGGGGTCCTTCAAATAAATTTGTAGGGGACCCACATTTTTTTAGTTACGCCAGTGAGCACAAGTTTAATTAAAATCAGCACAAATCTGCCAATTTAAAATAGTACAACAAATAATTTCTTAATAAAAATATAACAGTGACAAATAAACAGTATAACAGCTACAACAGCACTCCAGTGTATTATAAAACAAAAATGCTAATATTTTGTATTGTGCCATCTACTAATACTAACTTATTACCATAACGCAACCCAAACCACAAACATGAACCTCATCCTGTGAGTACCCCCAGAGCCCCACCCTCTCCCAACACTGCTCACAATTTTCAATTTGTCCCAGTATCTGAAGAGGAGATGACACAAGTGCTCTTCAAATTAAAACTAAGCAGCCAATGTGGACCTGACTTACTGCAATCTAAGTTCCTAAGATTTGGTGCCCAGCCATTGCCAAACCAATTGCTTCCATAGTCAACTCCATTCTGTCTGCAGGCCATATCCCTAAAGTTTGCAATGAAATCCAGTGTGGAATGGAACAGGGACAACTCAACTGTGCAATATTCCTAGATTTTGCAAAGGCTTTTGATAGTGTTGATCATGTTATCCTGCTTAACAAGCTCCAGTGCTCTGGAATAAGGAAGAAAACTTTAAACTGTTTTCATTCCTACCTATCAGGTAGATCCCAACATGTGCCCATCTCAGGCTCTAACTCCAACCCTTTGAATATAACGTGTGGTGTCCCGCAAGGCTCTGTCCTGGGGCCCCTACTCTTCTCAGTGTTCATCAATGATCTTCAATACACATGTATGATGATGACACAATCTTATATGCACACAGCCATAGCCTCTCTGACCATGAACACATACTTCAATCTGACTTTTTGAGACTTGAAAATTGGATTTCCCAAAACAAGCTGTTTTTGAACACTGACAAGACTGTAACAATGGTATTTGGGACCAAAGCTAACTTTTTAAAGTTTCCAATGACTGAGCTCCAGGTCAGAACCAAAGCTAGTGCCACCCTAACGCCTGTTACTAGTTTTAAATACTTGGGCATATGGTTTGACTCCCATTTAACATTCATTGTTACCCTGACATCCAAATCATATGCCAAACTAGGTGTATTTTACAGGAACAAAACTATTGTTTTTAATGTAATAACTGTTTATATTTTACTTTGTTTATTATATTTTTACAGTAGTTGTGATTTACCTAACACTTAATTTTAAGCTCATTTAAAGTTAGTTCCTTGGATAAATTGTTTGTGCTTACTAAAAGTAAGTTTTGGGAATGATTAACAATGAAGATTTCAAACCCACCTTAGCAAACTTGACACCCTCTACAATTCAATATACCGCTTTGTTCTACAATACAACTACAACACACACCACTGCGAAATGCTCAAAGAACTAGATTGGTCACCACCTGAGTCTAGGCACAAAGTTAATCTTTCCTGTCTTGCCTTCAAATACTTTCTGGGCAAACTACCCATCACATCTGAATAAGCTCCTCACCCCTACCACATGCATCACTTATCATCTGAGATCTTACTTCAAAAGACTGTTGTTCATGGTCCCAAAGTTCAGCAAGGTATCCGGCCGCTCCTCTTTTTCTTACCGTGCACCCCAAAACTGGAACAATCTACGGGAGACTCTCACAGCCTCCACCAGTCTAAGTTCTTTCAAAACTAAAGCTGTCTCACATTTTAATCTGGTCTGTATCTGCTACATACGTCTATAATATATATTATCTGTAACTGTGCATGCTATGTCTTGTATATAATGTATACCCTATTCACTTATGTAAATTTATTTGTAACCGAGTATTATTTGTTATCTTAATTCTGTGCCCAGGACATACTTGAAAACGAGAGGTAACTCTCAATGTATTACTCCCTGATAAAACATTTTATAAATAAATAAATCTTATAACACAGAATTTAATTAGTATTTTTAGAAAGGTGGAGACCATATTCTAATGGTTTTAGCTGTCCCCACCACCTACTCCCAGGTGATCTACTAATGGCAAGATACAGTATCAAAGATATTTAAATTTACAAGTAAGACAGTTTTCCTCCATGAAAATCAAAGATAGAAGCAAGTGAATTAAGCTCAGGTGACATGTTAAAAAATAATTAAATTAGAAGTTAGGGCTTGCCTGATCTGGGGTTACCTTAGTGTGGTGGCAAGTTTACATTTTGGACCAAATGTGCAACTAAAACCCAATTTAAATGAAATCTTAAAATGTTAAAGATTTGCAGACTTTTAAAAGTAAAAATAGAAGGTTTTAGGGGGCTATGCACTAAGCTCCGATAAGTCACTTTTAGACCGCAAAGTGCTCTTCGATCGTGATTTTTGGCTCAACCCGATGCACTAAGCAACGCAAACAGGCACTTTGCGCTCTAAAAATGACTTTTTTTCAGGGATTTTTTCTAAGTCCAACTTTGCTCGATCGCAACCCTGTTTGCGTGAAATTCTGCCCTTAAGCGGAATGCACTAAGCAACGCAACCGTAGCAAACGCAACTAGAAAAAATTCTTGCTTTTTATTTTTGCATGCGCAAAACCCATACAGCAGGCCCGCGGGGGTCCTGACATTGACCGGGGGTCGCACGGGTGTCCCTGGCTGACCCCGTGGGGTGTCCGGGGGTCCCCGGCTCACCAAGCGGGGGTCCCCGCGGGAGTGCGGTGGTCCCTGCGGGAGTCCGGGGTCCCCGTGGCCATCCCGGTGTCCCCGCGGGAGTCCCGGGGTACCCGCGGGCCTGCGGTACCAATGTTGCACTTCCAAAAATAAGAAACAACAATTATAACTAAATACACCCCCCTAACACATACTATACAGTAATGGCCAAAATTAGTATTATCCAAATATGGATAATAATGCATTTGGCCATTTTAAATACATTTAACATTCAATAAATACAGTCAAAACATATTACACTTACCTTTTACAGGCACCCACGATGAAGGCCACCTTCATCCTCATCTTCATTCTGCCCATGCCCCTACGGTGCTGCAAAACATGCACAACAATTACAATAGCCAATGTAATGTCCCCTAACCCCTTAATCACCATAGCGGTTATTAACTGCTACAGTCATTAAGGGGTTAACCCACCCTCACCCACCACTCGGGAGGCCTACATACCCTCCCACACTAACCCCCCACCCCGTGAGGCCTAACCACCCTCACCCACTACCCAGCCGGGGGGCCTACCCACATACCCTTGGTGCCAATACTCCCTTCCCTCACCCCCAGTACTCACAATAAAACCAATACACAGCCCCACAATAAACATCATTCTATTTATTAAATACATTACCCACCCCCTGTGCCCCCCCATAAATACATGATTTATTCTTTTACATACAGGGTTCATACCCCAGCCCCACGCGAGTCCCTGGCAGGCTGGCGGGTGACCTGACGGACCTACAGGGAACCAGCAATTTGTTTCACACAGGTTCTGGAGGCCTGTTGATGGGTCCCGCCAAGCGCCCAGGGCCCCCAGGTGGTCTCCTTGGGTCACGATGGGCCACAATTGGGTCCCCACGGTAGGCCCGCGGATGTCTGGGAGCCCCAGGTCAGACCCACAGGTGTCTGCGGGGCCTTGGGTGGGTCTCACGGGGGTCTGGGGAACTCACGAGTGCTCACTACGGGTCCGCAGTGCCCCCACAGATGTGGGACCACCGCTTCATCCCCACACCTACGGGTCCGCGGTGCCCCCACAGATGTGGGACCACCGCTTCATCCCCGCAGGTGTGGGGATACCCGAGGAGACCGCAGGTGGTCTCCAGAGGTCTCACGCAGAACCAAGGAACCAACCCTGAATGTAAAATAAATAAACCGGACCTATACATACATCCCCCCCCCAACACCTACAGTGATTGGCTCTAGTAGACCATGTGACAGAGGCTTGGGGGAGAACGGATGTGACGTCTTTGAAAGCCTGTCACATGGTACTAGAGCCAATCAGAGTTGGGATGTATTTCCCACGCTCTGATTGGCTACCGTACCATGTGAGACCGGCCATGTTTCTTTTAATGACGTCATCTTAAAGGCAATTGAAGCAAAGCCATTCTGATTCGCTGTGCTTTCATTGCCTTTAAATGACGTCATCATTTTTTTTTTAATCGGCCAAATCACATGTTTTTCACGGCCCAATCAGGAAAGTGGGAAACATTTGACCAAAATGTGACGTCATAGGCCTATAAAAGCCTATGTCGCCTCATTTTGAAGCTAGTCGCCGAGGAGGGAACATCTCCCCTCCTAAGAAGAGAAGTAGGGCGTGGCGTAAGAAGACGGAAGAAGCCGGAAGAAGATGGAAGAAGATGGAAGAAGACCCCAGAAGACCACAGAAGACCCCAAAGAAGAAAGAAGACACAGACGTGGATTTGTTATGGTTTTTTATTTTATGGCTTACCTGTGGATTGGTTCCTGTGCTTCCGGGTCGCTTGGATTTCGGAGAGTGGACATCTAATGGTGAGTAAACAAAAGAAAAGTTTATTATTTTAACTTTTACAGGTTTTTATGATTTTTCATTCATGTCTTTTATTTTTTCACTCCCATTTAATGCCCGTTAATGTATCTATGTATATAATACATTCACGGACACTAAATGGGTGTATTGTATGTGAATTTTGTATGTAAATGCATTGTATTTTATGCTGTATTATTGGCCCTGTATGTTATGTTTATCTATCTGTATGGATAGACATAAAGGGATAATAATTGATTGTTTGGCTCATGTTTAGGTTCTTTTCATGTATGTATAATGTATTTAGCATCTTTATTTTGTCATTGTTGTGAATAATGTAATTTGTATTTAGGTAATGGCTTCTTTATGGTAGTAAGATTAGACTGATGGTGGTTACTTTAAATTAGAATTGTTTTGGCAATGGTTTGGCTTTAGCAATTGAATAGGGAATTGTATAATTGATTTGTATTGTATTTTAATTGTTTGAGGAAATGGATTAATTGATTGATGCTAATTGTATTGATGTTGGTTAGTTTCTAATTGATTTTCAGGATGGCATTGGTGGTTAGGGGACATTGTTCATAGTGTATTTTATTGTTACATATATTTTGCATAGTGTTATATGATGCACAGATTAATTGCATCATGTACACACTCAATGCAATTGTGTGACATTTCATAGACATTTGTGTAGCTGCAGTTTGTTTTTTTTATATTTGCAATGGCTGCTGGATTTATTTTAACATGCAATGTGGTGGTTTTAAGATTAAACATTCATGTTTTGATTTGTGGATGTTTTATGTGTTTCATAATGGGCAAATAATATATTTTCCATATCTGGCTAATAGTTATTTTGCACATTATTGTACTGTATATGTTGGGGGGGGGGGTGTATTGGCCCCAAGGGTATGTGGGTAGGCCTCCCTTGTGGGTAGTGGGTGAGGGTGGTTAGGCCTCACGGGGTGGGGAGTTAGAGTTGGAAGGTATTTAGTCCTCCCGAGTGGTGGGTGAGGGTGGGTTAACCCCTTAATGACTGTAGCGGTTAATAACCGCTAAGGTGATTAAGGGGTATGGGGATATTACATTGGCTATTGTAATTGTTGTGCATGTTTTGAAGCACAGTAGGGGCATGGGCATAATGAAGATGAGGATGAAGACAGCCTTCATCGTGGGTGCCTGTAAAACGTAAGTGTTAAATGTTTTGACTGTATTTATTGTAATTTATATGTATTTAAAATGGGCAAATGCATTATTATCCATATGTGGATAATAGTTATTTTGCCCATTACAGTACTGTATGTGTTAGGGGGTGGGGGGGATGTGTGTTGTTTATTGAGGGAAATTGTCCCCAATAAACATGCTAATGTGCCTTAACCCGTTCATTGCCTTAGCGGCTATCCGCTAAGGTAATGAAGCTGCATTAATGTATTTTTATTAAAAGTGTGCGGGAGCAGGGGGTCCCCTGAGCTGAACCGCATTGATTTCTGCCTCAGAGACCCCCTGCTTCCCGAGTTAGAGGCCCCGGTTTGGGGCATCGGTGCCAGTGCGGACGCCATCTTTATAGAGCCCACGTCGCGTCTTGGACGCTATAAAGATGGCGGCGGCACTGGTACCCGATGCCCCATACCGGGGCCTGTAACTCGGGAAGCAGGGGGTCTCTGAGGCAGAAATCAAGGCGGTTCAGCTCAGGGGACCCCCTGCTCCCGCACACTATTATTTAAAATACATTAATGCTTCTTTGTTACCATAGCGGATAGTCGCTACGGTAATGAATTATTGTTTATTGTTATGTATGTTTTAATACTAGTGTAGATGTGCAGGGGGTCTCCTGAGCTGAACCGCATTGGTTTCAGGTCCGAGGACCCCCTACTTCAGGAGATACAGGCCCCTTTATGGGGTGCCGGTATCCCCTGCAGAATGTTAATTACCCGGTCACGTGACGCGGGAGCTTTAAACTGCAGGGGATACCGGCACCCCATAACGGGGCCTGTAACTCCTGAAGTAGGGGGTCCTCGGACCTGAAACCAATGCGGTTCAGTTCGGGAGACCCCCTACTCATGTACACTATTATTAAAATGTATTTATTTAGTGTACGATCGCCTGTAACAGTCTTGCATGGAGATAGCAAATCTCCATGCAAATGTTACATGCAGCTTTTTTTTCTATCAGCTAGCGAACTAAAAGGTTCAGAACGCTAGCAGGGGGAAAAAAAGCAACTCGTACGCTGTGGCTGTTTTGAGCTATTTTGAGCTATTTTGAGCAGGTACGTTAAAAAATGGCCTCAAGGCCTTAGTGCATCGCGTCCCCGGCCTCACTTTTTAACGAACCTGCTTTTTGGCCAAATCAGAACGCAAAGCCATTGAGCTTAGTGCATAGCCCCCTTAGCCTTTGTTGATTTGCGTTGCTTGTGTTTGTTTTTTACTTTTAGTTTGTTTGGTAACACCATTATTTTTAAATTATTGATGGGCCACTTATATTGGAAAATCACATTATCATGGTTAACATGTCCTTGCCAGCTTGGTCCCCAACTCAAAGTCTATACTTCCTCCGTGACCCTAAAGGAATGGGTGAATAGTGTTATCATTTTCTCAGCTAATACTAGCTTATACCTTTAGAACACATCACAAGTCCCCTTCATGACCTGTCAATCATTGCCTTAAATGGATTTACCAGCCTTTTCTTATTTATTGTTTATTACCTCTTTCCTGTCCTGGCTACATGTGATTCAGATGCACATTCCTGCCTATCAGGATGTGAGGGTGGGCATTGGAGGAATGCACCCACTTACACTAACTCATCCTTAGGCTGCATCCATGTTATGGACGACTGCGCGGATGCGTCCGCACGCTGAGCAATCAGACTGCCTAAAGGCAGTGATCGCATCTATACGGAGTGCGGGCGGAAGCGGGAGGGGGCTCGCGTTGTGCAAGAAATCACTTAAAACTGATTTCTTGGCGCGACGGGCCGGTTACGTGAGCGGTTCGCCCAATGAGAGCGAACCAGCTCTGTGACATCACTGGCACACCCCTAGACACGCCCACGGGCGGTACGCGTACCATGGCCAGGGAAAGCACCCGCTTTCCCTCAGCCTCCGCACGACTCCGCACGGGCGAAGTGTCTATGGACGCAGCCTTAGCCATAAGTGGGTGGCTGCCATTGAAACTGAGTCTTTTTGTTCAAGGTGAAAGGGTAATTGGCCACAGCCCTTTTAGGGATCAGGATGCGTTACCCCTCATCAGGAGTATCATGAATCCTGGTGTAGCCCCCTTGCTAAAATCAGGCCCCTTTTAGCATGTAGACTATTGCAGCTGCTGGCAGTGTTGGGGTTAAACTCCTTGCACAAGGTCCTGCATGTGAGCAGTCCCAAAGACCAGTTATATTGTTGCAATATCCAGGCACATGGCAGTCTGGCAGGGCCTGGTGAGTTCTAGGTATGTGACCATTGGGGACCCCATGGGTATGAAATGTGGGACCTGCCCTAGAGAGAGGGGTTCTGTTCTGGGCTGGTGGAGTGAGTCCTAGGTGCCTGGTGTAGGCACAGAGGTACCCATGCTGCAGGGAGCGTGGCTATAGCCCAGGTTAAGTATAGATCCCTGAGGAAGTAGCTTTGTGCTATGAAACGCGTAGGATTAAGATATTACAGCTGACTTCTTACGAGACAAGGTTATCTCTCAGTGGATAGATCAATTCCTCAAGCTGCAGCAAGCTTTGCTTTCCATCACGGCTACATTGATCTAGCTCACAACAATCACTGCCTGACGGTTCACTGGTGATTACGCAAAGCAGCTGTCAGCAAGAGATCGTGGACTGTTGTTTTCCCTACATTGGAGTTCTTTACTACTGAAGTAAATGACCAGACGAAGGAGGATCCATAGTGCCACTCTGGGAGGGGCCACCTACCTACGTTGAATACGTCCCAGGAGCTCCGGTCAGAAGCCATCTGAGGGTGCAGAGTGAGAGACTGTTCCTGCGGCTGTCGGTTGCACCCTGGCGTCTGGTAACACATGTCAGAGTACATGAAATGCTTGTTTAACTTCACTTGATGTACGCAGATATATCACCTGTACCTAATTTATATTTTTTATTGAACTTACTTCACTATATGCGTTGTGCGCTGTTTTTTTCTTGTCGTTCACTGTTATATAGGGGTGCTGAGACACTCTGATATCGGCAGCAGACACCCTCATTATCAGAAATTGTTAACCATTTCTAATCACAGAGATGTATATTTTGTAGTGTGGTAGTTATTCACGTAATCACCTACTTTTGATTAATATCTAGTAGCGCACTTTTTTTCTGTTTTCTGTACACTGGATAGCAGGCAGATCCCCCAAGGGGGGTGGGGGGGAAGCAGCGCTACAAATAAATAATTTGTGGATGCACATCATAAGAAAAAAGTTAAGCTGACGAACATAAATGTATGTATTTTATTAGCAAAAAAAGTGCTTATACAATAACTGTGCTGCAAATTTGCTTATAATACTTATCTTTAAAAAGGAAATAATCATAATATCAGACAAATTTGATATACATAAAGATTCATTCAATCTGGTATTTATTGAATGATTTCTTTTTTATATACAGTAGCACTTTCTTACGCCACACTTCCCATCTGCTTGCCTTATAAAAGCATATAAAAGATCACTCATCACCCAGTAAAAACATTTTTCTTTCCAGTTACATTTTTTAAATATTCACAATGTAAGAACAGCATCCTTGGAAATATGCCGTACATCTGGCAGTAATTCTTAAGAAATAAATTCACATATTGTGATATGTTTTCATTGATTGAACCAATACATTCAGCAATCGGTCTGTTGGGAGAACTTATTAGTGATTTATGAATTTTAGGTTAACAGAACACTGGGACTATTGTTTTTCATGTAATAACTGTTTATATTTTACTTTGTTTATTATATTTTTACAGTAGTTGTGATTTACCTAACACTTAATTTTAAGCTCATTTAAAGTTAGTTCCTTGGATAAATTGTTTGTGCTTACTAAAAGTAAGTTTTGGGAATGATTAACAATGAAGATATGAAGAATACTATGGTCCTTCTAAAAATACACCTTACACAGAACTATCAAGCCTTGACCCCATTTTAATGACCCAGAGTTTGGTCCAGGATGGTATACAAGCAGTTTTGATTCATGGTAGGCCAACAATATCAGGGGTATAAGCAATTTATTATCTAAAGGTAAACTTATGAAATTCAGGGAATTTTTACAGAACTATTCTTTTTCAGGTTCGGAGGTGTTCAGATTTCTACAAGCAGATTTCACCAAATGGAGGTTTCCCGGATCCTACGGTGCTTGGAGAGCTGTGTAGATTAGGGAAATATTAAAGAGGGCTCATCTCTGTACGTTTTCAAGATCTAACCCCCTCAGGATATTAACATCTATATCTACATCTATATGCAAAACAATGAAGGAGAATATATATATAAGATTATTTACAGATGGTACTGTACAGTACCTTACCCCCAAGAGACTGAGGCAGGTTTTCCCAGGGGCAATAGATTTATGTTGGAGAGATTGTGGATGTGTGGATGATATGTTTTTTTTTGGAAAATTCAGAAGTTTTGGGTAATGGTTCAAAAATCAATAGGAGAAACTATCGAAATAAGAATTTCTTTAGATCCGCTCACAATAGTTCTGGCGAAACCCACAGAGAATATAAACCAAAATACAAACAAATTGGTGTCACATATACGGCATCAAGACGTTGGATCACAGGGGCGTGGAAAAAGACTCAACCTCCCTCTAGGAGAGAGAGATCATACTGAAAGTAAATGAGGTCCAACTAATGGAGAGATTAACAGTGCTCCTAAGGCCACGCTTATAGTGCCCGAAAACAAATACATTGCCGCCGCGTGTGCTTATAGTGCACGCGACGGAGCGACGGAGCGACGTAGCCCTCGCGAAAACCTGAAGCCGTGAAAATTTGTTTTTTCAAGGGCCATCGCGTCAAGTGACGGTCCTTTAACAAATCAAATTGCCGGAATCCAGCGACCCCGCCGCCCGGTGATACATAACTTTCGCCGGTGGCGACGGGTGACGTCACCCGTCGTGTCGCCGTCGCCAACGACGGAACTATAGGCACGGCCTAAGACATAAATCTAGTAATTTTTATAAAGTGTGGGAACCCTGGTTAATCAGGGAGAGATAGGTGATATGTTTCCCCTTTGTGGGTACTGAAACAACTGTGAAGAAGATGAACCCCAAATATATAGCACTCTATCACTTAGATGGATGATAAATGTACAAATTAAAATACATTTTCTTAGAACCAACCATTAAAATACAGGGCTTTAAAAAAAAAAAAATTAAATAGCGCATTAAAGATCCAATTGGAGTATTGAACCCCGGATCGCAAATAATGCTGGGATACCTTGTAGTAATAATAAACACTGTGCCTAGTTGTGATCTATATGAATCAGCTACCTAGGAGAACACATAAAGAGGGAACTACATAGAGAGAACCATGATTAAAAGTGCCAACAGTTGATCCGAGTGGATGTTTGGTGCACAGGTGTTGACCAATTAATATCAGTACCCAGTGGGTTAATACTAACAATTGTTTACGAGTAGTGGTCTGTGAATTGAAATGTCCACAATCATCATATAGACTACTATAGTGTTCCCCTATGTGGGTACTTGAATTGGAACTGGAAAGGTTCTAGGAGTAGACCAAATCTGTGTGTCACAGCAAGAGTGTGGACTGAGGCATGATGTTTGACAGTGTTATTTTATGATTGTGACGGTTCAGGGGATTCCTTCCCCTCCATGTGTTTCTGACGCTGCGCTTCCTCCTGCCTCTCATGTCCCTTCCTTACCTCCCCGTTCTGTCCTTCCTTCCTCCTCCCGCATCCGTCCCTCTGCGGCAGCCCCTGACGCTCTCCCGACGTCTGCGCGTCTTCCCAGCCTCCCGTTCCCCTTTAAAGTGCTCCCCGCTCACGGTCTCCCTCTGCTCCTGCTCCGGTCCCCTTACCTCCTGCAGACTCTCCTCCGGTTCTCCCTCCGCCTTCGGCGGGTGCTCCCGCGGCACGGCGCTCCGCGCGCCTCTTGACACAGCCTGTGCGCACACACTCTAACTTTACAGAGGGCGTGCGCACACGCTCCTCTTGTAGGCCTTCCCAGAGCTCTGACTCCTCCTCTCATGCTTTACAAGCTATCTCCCTCTCTGCCTCACCTGTCTCCTCCCTCTCTCCTCACCTATCCCTGCTGCCTCTTACTCCACCCTTTGCTCCTCCTCTCACTCCCATTGGTGTTCCCTCCTTTATAACCCCTGTCTGTCCTCTCACTCATTGCTCTGCATAGTTCTTTGTAACCTCTGTGTGTGCAGTCCTATGCTTGGCTCGCCTGTGTTATCCAGCCTCTGTTCCTGCTCCTGCTTACCCTTGGATCTCCCTGGCTTGACCTCTGCTTGTACTGGATTACCCTGCTCTCTCCTTCCCTTGAACCCTGCTTACGGATACGACCTTGCTGACTTCTGTTATCCCTGGACTCTGGCTTACGGACATTACTATCCTGCTCTCTATCTCCCCTGGACTCTGGCACACGGACATCACTATCCTATCACTAAAAACTTCTCTCTCTCCGACTTCTCCATCTCCCCTTTTCCTCTCTCTGACCATCCCCTCATCTCATTTTCTCTCTCTCGCTTCTCTCCATCTCCATTTCACCCTCGTTTTTTGCAGAAACCTGCGCTCTATTAACCTACCAGCTCTTGATTCCACTTTACGCTCCTCCCTCTCCTCTCTCAGTTCTGCTTCAGACCCTGACAACCTGGTCAGGAACTACAACTCTGCCTTATCTTCCTCTCTTGATCTTCAAGCCCCGCTTTCTCTCTGCTGTCCTCGCCCTTCTAACCCCAGACCCTGGCTAAACTCCCACACACGCATGCTGCGTTCCTCCACTCGTTCCTCTGAACGCCTCTGGAGGAAATCTCATACACTCGCAGACTTCATTCACTACAAATTTATGCTATCCTGTTTCAACTCTGCCCTCTCTCAAGCTAAACAAACTTACTTTTTATTACTAATCAACACACACAAGTCTAACCCACGCCGTCTCATTTCTGTCTTTGACTCTCTACTCAGACCACCCTCAGCTGCCTCCTCTTCTTCCTCCATCTCACCTCAGGACTTTGCTGACTTTTTTAAGGAAAAGTTGGAGTCCATACGGCAGAACATCCCATCTGTTGCCTCCTCCCATCCCACAATGCTTCCCAACTCTCCTCCTGCCTTTCTTGACTCTTTTTCCGCTATCTCGGAGGAGGATGTGTCACTGCTGATCTCCTCTTCTCCCTCTACCACTTGCCCTCTTGATCCCATTCCCTCCCATCTCCTAAAACCTCTTGCTCCTTCTATAATCCCTATGCTCACACAGATCTTTAACTCTTCCCTCTACTCTGGTACCTTTCCATCATCCTTCAAGCATGCAACAGTCATACCATTACTCAAAAACAGCAAGCTTGACCCTACCTGTCCTTCTAACTATCGACCTGTCTCCCTCCTGCCTTTTGCCTCCAAACTCCTTGAACATCTTGTATTCTCTCGATTGCTACACTTTCTCAACACCTATTCTGTCCTAGACCCTCTACAATCTGGCTTCCGCACTGCTCACTCTACTGAAACAGCCCTCACTAAAATAACTGACGACCTCCACGCTGCCAAAGACAGAGGTCACTACACTCTGCTCATATTACTCGACCTCTCTGCAGCATTAGACACCGTGGACCACCCTCTTCTCCTTCACATTCTCCATACTCTTGGTATTCGGAACAAAGCTTTATCCTGGATCTCCTCTTACCTCTCCCATCGTACCTTCAGTGTCTCTTTTGCTAACACCTCCTCCTCCTCTATTGATCTCTCTGTGGGGGTACCCCAGGGCTCTGTCCTGGGACCCTTTCTCTTTTCTCTCTACACACTCTCTCTAGGTGACCTAATCACATCTTTTGGGTTTAAATATCACCTCTATGCGGACGACACACAAATTTACCTTTCAACCCCTGACCTTACACCTGCTATACAGACCAAAGTTTCTGAATGCCTCTCTGGAATATCATCCTGGATGGCCATCCGCCGACTGAAACTTAACATGGCAAAAACAGAGCTCCTTATACTTCCTCCCAAACCTGGCCCTACTACCTCCTTCCACATTGCTATTGGAAATATGATCATCTAGCAGCCATGCTTGCAAGCAGATATGCTTTTAAGTAGAAATGTTTCAAGTAGAATATGAAGTTTAAAAAGGAAGGAAGACTATTGAATCACTCACTCATCTCTTCTCTTTCCTCAGGTAAAAACATATTCCAATTGTCTGTCTATCCTGATATCCTCCCAT